>MVGC01000446.1:0-19573 GCA_003589665.1 Aspergillus sclerotialis | reverse complement strand
ATGTCCCTCCTAACACTAACCCTCCAATTAACCCTCCCAGCAACCCTAGTCTACATAATCTACCTCCTCTACTTGCACCCTCTCTCACCCTACCCAGGACCCCTTCTCGCGCGCCTAACAAACATCCACCGCTTCCTTGTCTTCCTCCACGGCAACCACCACCAAGTCGAGCAAGCACTACACGCAAAGCACGGACCCGTAGTCCGCATCGCACCAAACTGGCTCTCTTTCTCAACCCTAGAAGACTTCGAAGCCATCTACGGCTTTAACAAGGCCATCGAGAAAGATGACTTCTACTTATTTGGTCGGGATCCGTCCGAGCGCGCACGGAGTATCTTTTCTACAAAATCAGAGACTGAGCATCGAGTTAAGAAGAGGAAGGTTTTAGGTCCCGCGCTTGGCTCTACTGCGAAGGTGGGGAGGTATGAGGGTGTTGTTGTCCGGCATGTTGGCGTGTTGGTTTCCAGACTGCGGTCTGCAAGGGCTATGGAGGATGGAAAGGGTAAGAGCGTGAATATCGCTCCGCTGTTACACAGGTTTACTCTGGATGCTATGCTGGATCTGGTCTGGGGTCCTGCGCTGTCTTCGTTGCCGTATACGGATCGGCCGACTGCGGGGGACCTTAGTTCTGCTTTTCGGACGCTGGGGAAGATGGCGTGGGCTTGTTCGATTCTGCCGGCTTTTGGATGGCTGGTGAATACTCAGGTTGCTGGTGCGTTTCTCCGCAGACCGACGTATAGTAAGGATGGAGAGTTGATGGGGATTCCGGGGTTGATGGCTGCTGCGAGGGGTTTGATTTTGAAATATCCTGAACAGGTAGTTGAGTCATCGCAGCCTGGGATTTTGAAGCATTGGTTTGAAGTCCCGGCTGATGATCCTAATCGGATGACTCCTGCGGAGATGGGGTCTGAGGCGTTCAATTTGATGATTGCTGGACCCGGAAGTACAGCTGCGGCGTTGACGGCGTTGGTATTTCAGCTGGGAACGAAAGAGGGCCAAGTATGGCAGGAGAAGCTCCGGGATCAGGCAATTGCTGGAGACGGGACTATCTCGCCTGAGCTAAATGCCGTGGTCAAGGAAACATTGCGCTTGCATGCTCCGTTCCCTACTGCGTTCCCTCGTGTAATCACTCCCGGCGCGGAAACCGTCATTCCAAATACATCATCGGCTGCACTTCCTGTTGGGACGATGGTGTCCGCGAATACATTTGTGCTAGGCCGGTCCGGGGATATCTGGGGTAGCGATGCTGACCAGTGGGTACCAGAAAGGTGGCTGGGAAATGAAGTACAACGGCGAGAGATGGAGAGTAAGCTTGTGGCGTTTAGTAAAGGGGCTCGAAGTTGTATTGGGAAGGAGTTGGCTTCGCTTATGATAGCGAAAGCAACCATGGAAATCATCAAAATTGGCCCATTTAGGAGTGTTGGAGAGTTGCGAGGGAAGAGTTTTGTGGAAATGCAGTATGATGGTTGTTGGATTGACTGGAGAGAGTTGGATGAATCATGAAGTTGAGTCATGGGTTGGGTTCTGTATGAGTCGTTCTATTTTCTACCTACCAAGGTACAGTACGTACTACAGTACTGGTTTTATTCAGTTAATCACGTAGCCATAAAAGTCATGCAGGAAAGTCTCCTATCTGTGTTAAATGGCGCCTTTAAGTATATGTGAATATCAGTAGTTGGGGGTATCTATCTAGGTGTATTAATAATAATAATCGCTTTAAAAACAGAGAAACTTGACTTTACAGCTTTAAAGTACTAAATAGCAAGGAACAGCAAAAATCGAAACTAAAGGGTGAAATATTAGATATACTAATAGATATCGAATTGCCTTAGAGGCAAGATGTTGAGTCAAGAAGGGCAAGAGTGACTCGTGACTTTGAAAGTCACTGACCTTTTTGAATTTAAACCAACAACAACCAACAACTGGTCGACTCACTGGATGGTCTAGATGATCTGCGATCCTTTTTATATTTATCTGATCCACTGTTGCATGTCTGTCAGTTAGTGACACCTCACCTACTCATTCGCTAGGTATTATTTGACATTCTTCCCTTTGGCTATAAACAACCATGTCTTCCACCGCACTGCCCCAAACCCTCAAATCCATCACGGCCACCAAAATAAAAGAGCTCTCAAAACAGCGCATTCTTTTCAATGCTCGCAGATCTGAAATCCTCACCGCTACCAACAATGCCCCAGATCTCCGTTCAAAAGCTCAGATCCTCCTGGAAGGTGTCACACGACTAAAGGGACATCCAGACGATGCATTTGACAAGGATGATATGGACGAGAGTATTACTTCCTACAGTGTAGGAGTAGGGGATGATTCTGAACGCTCCACTCATACAAATATCCGACGTTTTATCTTGCAAAGCCAGTACGATCCCTCCGTTTCGGAGAGGTGCTTGAAAGACTCGATTTCTCAGTTGGAGAAAGAAATCCGATATTTGGAATTGAGACATGAGCATGCTTCGTTTTATAGCGACTTGGTGACGGAGTGGTTGGCTAACCTTGATGGGGACGCTTCTGAGGAGACTCAAAGCCAGGATTTCCAACAGGTAGGAAGAGCTGAAATGCATGAGCAGAGAGCGGCGTGGGAATCATATGTCTTCCATGATGGCAGCGTAGATGCGGATACTATTCGCGGCTATCTTGATCACCTATTCGGGAAAACATCACTATCTCAGGAGGCGCTCAAGGAACTACGTGAAAATATCAAGAATTTCGGGTCCCATTTTGCGGATAAAACAGCTTGGTTTACTGTCGATGAACTGGATTGGGTTAGCAAATCTCTTCTGAAAGCTGACCTGCTCTCGAAGGAAAAGACAACTATATTGAAAGAATTTATGCGCAACAAAGAAGTTGCCCAGGAGGTTGCAGATGTCCTCAATATGCGTCTGGCATCTTTGGACAGTTGGCGCTGGCCCGAAGAAGGGATCGCCGTAGAAATGCGCCGGCAACTTAACGGCAAATATCGCGTCTATATGGACGAGGATCTGCTCGATGCTCTTATGGTGCAATTTCTGGGTCTGAAGTGGGCGGTTGCTTTCCGATCTGTCTTTGCCGGTTTCCTCAACAGTCGTGCGTGGGGATCTTTGCACGAGCGTATTCCCAGGAGTGAGAGGGAGAGATACAAATGCTTCCGTGAATTTCAGGGACACAACTCTGGTTCTAATTTGAACGATTACAGGCGGGATACATACAAGGATAACTATTTCATGACCCAGTTGCCCACATCAGTTAATGAGAGTGCTCCATATGACGAGGATAGCATTGCAGACAGTTCAGCCAGTTCAGAAGGGAGGCCCAGGAATGCCCTGGATAAAAAACACTCACTTCTCCATATGCTGATTGCCGAGTCTATCATCTACCGAACACTGCACGGACAGTTTACAGCTATCCGGTCTGATTTTAAGTTCTTTGGGCCTTCTCTTCCACACACCACCATACTGACCGTGCTGACTTACTTTGGCGTTCCCGAGTACTGGCTCAATTTCTTCAACGCTTTTCTCCAGGCGCCTATCAAGTTTACGCAGGATGGATCTAATGCAGCGGTCCAAATTCGGCAGAGAGGGGTTCCAATGAGCCATGCTCTATCAGATTGTTTCGGTGAGGTTGTTCTCTTCTGCATGGATTATGCGGTCAACCAGAGTACAAAGGGTGCCTTCTTGTATCGTCTACATGACGACTTTTGGTTCTGGGGCCACGAGAAAACGTGTGTTAGTGCGTGGAGAGCCATGACGGAGTTTACCAAAGTGATGGGTCTTGAATTCAATGAAGAAAAGACTGGAACCGTGCAACTAGGGGAGATACCTGGTGTCTCTCGTCGGAACCAACACAGTCCATCATCTGCTACCGAGTCCGGTTCATCCTCTGATAGCGATGCCATGTCCATGTCTGACCCTAGCGATGCTGAAGATACCCAGAATGCTCTCCCAGCTGGTGAAATCCGCTGGGGGTTCCTGAAACTCGACTCTCAGGAAGGAAGATTCATCATCGACCAATCCCAAGTGGACAGCCACATCACCGAGCTTCAAACCCAACTCTCATCCTGCAAGAGCATTTTCACCTGGGTACAAGCATGGAACAGCTACTTCGCCCGCTTTTTCAGCAACAACTTTGCCAAACCCTCTACATGCTTCGGCCGAAGCCACATCGACATGGCCATCTCAACCCTAAGCCGCATCGAGCGTTCCCTCTTCCCAGACGGAGTAACGGCCCACCTTCGAGATATAATATCAACCCGTTATCCCACCATCGACGTCCCAGAAGGCTTCTTCTACTTCCCCATCGAACTAGGCGGTCTAGAACTACAAAACCCTTATATCCCTCTCCTCGCCATGCGTGAAAACATCAAGAAAACCCCCAGCCGCCTAATCCAAAAAGCCTTCCTACTCGATGAAGCCGAATATCATTCCGTAAAGGAAGGATTCGACGCCCGGCCCCATGTCCATGTCCTTCGGCCTCCTTCGCTTGAAGAATACATGCGGTATCCCGAGTCGCGGAGCACCCACCTTCTTGACGCGTACAAAGACCTCATCCGTGTTCCGGAAGAGGTCAATATCGACCGCACTTTGACGTTCCATAGCAGCCAGCTGGGTTTGGGTCTGCATAGTGGAGAACGTAGTGCTACTATTTCAGGGTCTTGGACGAGTATGTCACCGTATTGGCGGTGGGTGGCGGAGTTGTATTATGCCGATATGATGAGGAAGTATGGACGGCTTGCGGCTGTCGATAGGGAGTTCATGCCGCTTGGTGTGGTGAAGACTTTGAAGGAGGGGAAGTTTAGATGGCAGGGTTAGGACAGAATACTTGCTAGGTTGCGGTATGGTATCATGAGATGAGATGATTAGGATGATGAATATATCTTCTGTATCTGTATGATTAAGCCCTTCTCCCTATAGCATTCTGATATTCCTTCATTCTACCAGCCAATCCAATTGAGTCTTAAAAACAGCCTCGATACCCTGCAATTCTGCTCTGTGTTATAACCCTAAGAGTTCATTCGATCTATTTTCTATTAATCAATCCCCCCACCCACTGAGAGATATCCCAACATACATCCATATCATCACTATGATATAGTCGACGCTATCTAACGCCCGTGAAAGACAAGCACTACAAGCGCGACGCAGTAAATACAAAGACAGAGAAAGAAAGAAAGAAACCAACTCCTTCCACCACAACCCAAGCTCATCCACCGACCCTCTAACCCTCAACGGCCGCCACCCTCCAACCGAGGAGTCTTAACGACACACCCGTCAGCTTCACTAGGGACACAATCGACCTTATCGCTTTCCTAAATATAGTAAGTATACCCCTACTCCATAGAGACAAAGCCATGAAAGTATAGTGAGAGAGGAATCGAAACTAACCAATTTTACGCCCTCAAACTCGTCTACCAAGCCCCAAAGCCTGTTCTTTTCAGCGCAACCCCCGAAAATAGCTTCGATGCCCTTCCTGCAAATACGGAGGATGTCTTTGCGGCTTAGTTCAAAGTGTGAGGCGGCCAGGACATATTCGTTTGAGACGGGGCTGCAGAAGAAGCCTACGTCGTCTGTCTGTATAGCTATTAGTATGTGGACGTGGGATAGTATTTGGACCGAAGGAATAGAAGACAGGGACTGGTGTTTTCGTTTTTCTCCAATTACTAATGTCCTTTGAGACGCAGAATGGTTCGTGGTTGACATAGGCCGTCTCGATGGATTCCTCATTATACGTCCATCTTTGTACCTTCATTGATATGTAGTGTCCGCTCGGCCACAATCTGTTTCCATACAGCGCAACAAAGAACAGAAAATAGAAAATAAAACTCACACTCAGAACAACCGGACACTCCCCACACCTCCAGTGACCGAAATGGTGATCGAGGAACCCGCCATCAATCATCTTCGCATGTACATTACACGACATGCACAACTCAAGCCCTAACTTCCTCCTTTCGATCTCCTCTTTCACTTCATCCGGGACGTGGATTACATGTCCTAGTCTGTCAGGGTTATACGATAGCAGGGTCTCCAGCTCTTCTTTCGTTCCAGACGACGCCGTCTCCCCGAAATGAACCGTGATTCCGAGTCCTGCAGATCGGGCTTTTTCAAATGCAGATCGGTAGATCGAGACGTCGCCTTTAGACGGATTACCGCAGAGGTCGATTCCTACTATCCCCTTGGAGCGGTGGGCGATGGCGAGATTTACGGTTTCGAGAGCATCAGCGGCAGTGTCGTTACTTCTGTCTATTGAGAGGATGAGGTTTGTTGTCATCTTGCTCTGGCTCTGGTTTTTTTTTTGGTTGGATTTTGGTTGAAACGAGGATATACATTCCAAGACAGTCAAAATATATTCCTCTTTTGAAAGACTCCCATCTGGAGATTTGCGCGGAGTAGTTCGTAACTCGAGGTATCGCACTCCATCATTATAGAAATCATTCAGCACGGAGGTAGTCGCGTACTTGATACTCTCGGCATCAGTGACGAGCTGGTATATTGATTTGGAGAATACTTGGAAGAATCTATTTGCATAATAATCATGTTAGTGCTAAACGAGATCGGAATCCGATTCTTGTTTAACTTTTTATTGTATAGTAAAGGGAAGTAAATATATACACACGTCTGAAGCGTATAATCCACCTTCCCAGGAGGCATAATCACCCATGGATCCTCGATAGAGAACGCAGGGTCTTGCGCTTTCTTGGCCGCCCAGATTTCATGAAGACATTGTCTGCTTATGCTACCGCTGAGGTGGGCATGGAGCTGGGATGGTGGCTGGTTAGTATGGCAGAAAGCGAATTGGGAATGGCGGGGGTCAATACCTACCTCGATTTTGGGAAGCGCTTGGGTGAATGCTTGAGTTACTGGATTTGTGAGATCCATTGTTTGGTAGGTACTGTATGTATACCTTACACGGTATTAGATGGATAAGGTAGGTGGCTTAGATTAGATACTGTATTGGGTGGCGAGGGTAGGTAGGTTAGGTAGGTAAAGTTGCCGAACTGTTGCTGAAGAAAGATGAACTGTGGTTGGTTGATCGCATTTTGCTTTGCTCTTTCTGCGTTCTGGACTATGAACCTGAATGTATCTTCCAGTTTTGCCTACCTCACTACTTCAACGGCTTCCATGGTTCCACTCTCTTGTCTACTAGTACCAGTACATTCTTATACGAGGGAAATCTCGTTTTTCCAAACTCTACCATAAAACACATTCAGAATCACGCCATCACCGTTTTCATCTCGGCCTCATTGATTCCTGCGAATCGCATAGCCTACCTATCCTAACCGTGGAACAAGATGGAAAGCTTGCAACAAAAACTGGTATGAAACACGATCGAGATTGCAGAAGGGAAAAAAAAAAAAAAAAAACAATACCTCAGTACTATCTATACCGTGCTGTACTTGACCTGTTTATCTGGGACTTGGCGTTTGTGTGTTTATCTGTTTCGTTTCCATGCCGTTGGAGTCTTGTTCTATTCTGGGCAGTTACTGCCGATCTATTTGTTTGCTTGCTTGGAGTTGATTAACTCGGAGATTAGCGAGTAAGTCGTTTGGATTTGAAACTTGATTTGGTGCATTTAGTACAGTAGGCAGTTACTAATCCGAATCGTATGATAATACAATATGTATCAGGTTTAAAGATTGCGGGGTGGAGGAAAAGGTACTGGCCATTTGAATCCGGTTAGTATGTTCGACTGCTACTGTCAGAATCCTCCTAGCTTATGCTTTTGACATGCTGTTCATGTCGCTGGAGTACAGTAATCGCAATACTCTAGCCGAAACCTGGGCTGCTCATGGCGCCTTGTAACAGATTCTAGGGTACCACCAGCACATGGGCAGCATCGTACAGGCTTGAACAACCTACTGTACACCTCTGGGCTCCATATGCCCATATCGGGGAAATCCGAAGCCCGTACTCCCGGCGCCTACTCCAGCCAGCCTAGGCGGTTGCTCTGGTGGGTACATACATACGCTCTCTCTGCCGTGTACCCAGATCGGTAAAGTTTGCCGATATGGCAAGGTTGGCAATTATATACAGGAAACACGCCACGATCAATATGGTAGCGAACGGGTCCTGTTTATTGCTAGGAGTTGAATGCTCCCATGGTTCTGTTTCCGTACCATTGCACAATCTGTTTTATGTATACGGAATAGGTACCTAATGCTAGGCAGGTGGATTCTAGGCGAAGTTATATCCGTCGCATCCGGTACAATAAGCGATTAGAATCATTAGCCCTAGAAAATTGCATACTGCGTAGACCAAACAAAGCAAAGAAAAACTGCCAATTTAACACTATGCATGGAAACTTCTACCGATTTCTCCAGTTTCACGTTTATTACATGGATAACGGCTAGAATGTGGCCGAGGAAGGAAAGAAACGTGGAGAAAGCGGCTTGTAAGAAAAAATTCAGATTTTTCTTTTAATTTTTTACACAAGACGGAGATTTGGATGGTTGGTTACTTTGCAACATGTTCTTGTGTGACGAGATGCAGGAGAAGGAGAACTTGTTTCTGAATACCATGATACAGCCAAGATTTCTATCGTAGTGATTGGAGATGGTGTATTTCAAGCCACTCAGTCTGTACTGCAAGCGCTGGTTGAGATTAAAATTGAAACGATCATCCAACCAGGCGGTACAGAAGTGGCAGGATAGGTGGGAATTGATAATCTGGCTGCCTGCATGCCTGGTTTTGTGCCTGTGTCCTAGATTGGAGTAGTTTGCGACCTGGGGAGCCCTATACCTGTACAAGCCATGGAACGATCTGATCCTGCCAGGCTGGCCGTGAACTGCACTGCCACAGTTCAGGTTCGGGTATCATGTACTCTTTGTTTTCGAAAGGATTCTGGAAACAAGGAGGAAACCGTCGGTGTGGTTGTGACTGGGACTGATGGGGCAGGAGAGGGGAAAGCTATTTTTAACCGACGATCTAAAATGGAGTCTCTTTGGTTCAAGCAAAGCTGGCATGTGTCCATTGGCGGAGTCTCAGCAGCAGATAAACTGCCACGGCACTGTCAACCTTCAGATTTCAGTCTAAATTGCAAAGTAACACAAGCGGCAGCCATGATTTGTGCATTGACCGATCAAGTCTCAGTACGGGAACGGCGCCTTGTTTTGCGGTCCGGTTTCATTTTAGAGTGAGACATTGATAAGCTAGAAAAGATAATTTCAACTGCTCAGTACGCCATTCTTGGACGCTGGTCAATCAACAGCGCAGCGGTCAGAGACTAAAAGACGGTTGAAGAACCAATAGAGTTGGAGTTGGAGCGAAGCCATTGAAAAAGAAGGCTGAGAGTCGGAGGCGTTCCGTATCCTCAAAACCGAGGTAGTGGGTCAACAACCAACTATGACCTCAATTTAGAACCACGGCCCCAATTGGGCTTTAGCTGCCGCAAACGTGCAACATCTGTGGATACTCAGGTGCCCAGGTGTTTGGGAGCGAGTCAGGGGAAAATTCAGGCGGATTGGGAGTTGTAAGAGTGTATGTAGACTGTATTGTGTAGCGAGTCAAGGTACTCCAATTGTAGTAATACCATGGGTATTTGTCGGGATGGTGAACAAGGAGATCAAAGATTCAGTTAAACTGCCGTAAGTCGGAATAAACGTATCCTGGTGATCACGAGGCAATATGCAGAGATGCGAACAGACCTTCTCTGCATATGTATGCGAGGGGATATCAACAGCAGCAAGCCATGACACGTTGGACCATTAAAATTAGTAGAAACAAAACCATAAATGCTATACGAAGATGATACCATGCAGGATTCCCTGTGGGACACAAAATTGGGGCAGATCAAAATGATGGCAGGAGGGAATGAGGCTGAGATAGCATGCATGATACCTAAGGATACCTGACTATGATGCCATGACGACTTCCGTTTTGGGAGATACACTGCCTGCCTGAGGTATGGAGTTAATTTCGGTTGTCTTATCGGTTGGATTCCAACTTCCCACAAACAAAATAAACCATGTAATTGAGATGTTCACTGGTATGACCATAGCTGGTCAAGATGCTGTGTTGTCCTGAATTCTCCAATTCTTTGACTTCGATTCGGCATCCCTGTAAGGAGGCGCAAGGTTCCATCCAGTTGGTAGAAGCTCCTAAATAAATACTAGATGTGTACCGAGTATTTCAATAATACCGATCTTTAACTGATGGATCAATACAAGGGATAAGGAGAATAACTAGGAGTAACTTTCAGCTACCCCATAGTTTGTAAGATTCAAATCCCCTGAATTGGTGATCTTTGCTGTGGCCAAGTCTTATGTGGTTGGTATTCCAGATACTGTATTTACCGGGCGTATGTAATTACAAGACGGGTTGATTGTCAGGGTAAAATACGCTAATGCAATGAGATGCGGTAAACCACTGCAGCGGGAAGTAACAAGAAAATCTTTTCCCTCCCTTTGTTTCTTTCTCGCATACTAAAGAAGCCCTTCTGCCGTATCCATGATGTCATGGATTCCTAGCGCCTATCCCTTGAGGAGAAGCTACCTTTGGGCATATCAAGCTTAGTATATAGTAATTTAAAAGAATAGAAAGACAAATTTTATATAATAAATTAAACTCCCTCTAATTTATTTTATTTTTTTTAAAGTCAAAATAAAAGGTGTGCATCGTCAGGTACTGCCGGAGTCAGGTGAGAACAGTTAGGGGGGCAAGAAGGAAGGGAGGGACGGGAAGGGAAGGGAAGCGGGGAGTTCATCACTGATCGTAGGCAGGGAGTTCTCTCGGATGCAAGATCCTCAACCCTGAGAATCAGGTGTCAATTGTGGGGCACCGTTGGAATTAAAGCCCACAAGGCAGCGCAAATGTTGACCAATCATTTGACTTCCAAGTGTCACCGCCTTCCGAAGTCATAAATTAAATTAATGCGCCAATCAGAAATGCAGATGCTGGGCGGTCCGCTCAGGGGCCTTAGAGGCTGTTTACCGCCCCATAAGCCAATAATGTGGAAGGGAAGTAGCACCGAAAGGTCACTGGTCACGGGGTTGACTTCGTGGCACCACCGCCCAATCTCCTTGGCCCCAAGGCCCCAAGTAGTGCTGATAAATCCTGCATTAATTCCCAGTCTGCTTTCTTCCTCTCCCCTCTTTTTCCCCTCTTTGAACCTCAACTAGTTTGGACTTTCTTTTCTTTGATCCTCGCAGTTTCCTCCCTGGGTTAGGAACCCGCTGTCAAACTCCTCATCCTTGTCAAAGAAACTTAGCCTGTGAGGGGTAACTTTTCTCCAATCCACCTACTGTTACCTATTTTGTATACTGGCTGCTATTGATAGACAACTTTGCCGACAACCACAGGATATTATTACTCAGAGTAGAACTATTGTCGACAAAATGAGAATCAAATTGATCACCACTTGAATTGTCTCATCTCATTAAACCATTAGGTGGTCTCTAGCCCGCCACAACCGCGATGTACAGCAATCGGATCGCCCGGACAAGAGACTCTCGCATGCATCAAATTTTGACTCACCTGACTACAGTCTACAAAGACCAAAGAATATATCAAAATAGATGTGAAAGAGGGCTGCGACCGGATTTCTAGGAGCCGATATGTCCGGGGTCCTTGATCTCCGGCATAGATGGTTGATATCAAAACAAAGAGGACTCGGGTCGCTTCTTCCGCTAGAATGACGTAAAGGAGAAAGCGGTTTCCTATTTTGGCCGACTTCGCTTCGGTTGCTCCGTGATTGAACGTTGGTTCAAAGGATCCTCATGCAACTGCGCCTTGTTGGACATCAACCATCCATACTGGATGAAAACGCCATTACAGTAGTTGGCAGTAAAAGGATGCGTCTAAAATGCTTGTGTCAACTAAACATGTAAACAATGCGAAAATAAAGGAGTTGGAACCAGGAGACTGTGGAGGAGGATCTGCCAACTAGTGTTTTAAGATCACAGTTTCATTCTTACCGCTTTACTCGCCGTCGATCCTCCATGCCGTCGAGCCCGTTTGACAGCACCTGTGCTTGTGTACTACAGTCAAACTTTTGAATGGCTCCATAGTATATGATACCAAATGATTACAGAATCGGCATGGAATGAGCAGGTCGCTGTCTTCCCCTGATCTCTCCATCAGGCATCAATCTCCTGGTCCCTGAGAAACCAAGTGACAAATAACTTCCAGTGGAGTAATAGACTCTGGTGTACCCTTAACTTGGACAACACAAGATGACTTGCCTAGTACATTGCATAAAGAATAGTACACATGCATACAAAGACGCAGGGTCACAGCCTCATGTAACCCCGTTGGCAAGACAGGGATAACAGCCCAAACAAGTCATAGAGGTCGAAAACCTGAACGAATCCGAAGCCTCTGCCTATCTCTCCCCAGGACCAGCGTGCCGGTACCAAAGGGTCGATTCTGTAACAATAGTTTACATGAGAATTGGCCGAGTATCGATGATGACATGACATGATGATACCTAGAACCTCTAGTGGACCTCAATCAAGAAGCTGTAATAATCGTACTCAGTTACAGATAGACGGCGAGTTTGTTTTACATGGTTCTGTGGAGCTTTATGGAAGGTTCTGTAACGAGACTATTACTTTGCTGGGCTCCAGTATACCCACCAGAACTGCTAAGAGTAGGTGCACATCACCATGTTACTATTGACGTACTACTCTACTTAATACTATTTGTGGAGCCCTCTAGTAAGGGAGATTGATGAGGATAAACGTGAAACAGCAATCAGCCTTGCTGCGAGATTGACAGCGCTTCCCTAGCTTCGATGGTTTGGTATTTTATTTCGTCATTTTACATGCCTGAGCTTTGACTGGCGACTGTCGGATAATTACCTGTATTACTGTATTGCTTTCGGTCTATCAAATACCTTGAGTATGATTATTCATGAGGTCATCAATAGTTCTAGCCTGTCAACCAACCCCCTGTACTGAGTATTTCATAGAAAGGTAGATAGTATGAAGACATAATCCTTTGCGGCGGATGAATAGAATAAATGCCTTAAGATGGAAGGACCGAATGCCTCCTTCCAACCTTTCCATACTCGACGGTCTTCTCCGAGACACTGGTACCTATCTAGGTGAGTACCTACTTATGTCAAGGAAATAGATCAATTAGAACAGATGTTGAACTTTGAGCAGGACTTTCTGGCAAGCAAACGGATAATGGCTTTGTGATTTCTACGCTATGAGAAGAGGTCCTCGACCCTCGCTGAAGCCGACAAGCTTCTCAGGATTGGGGTTATCCAGGAGAAGCTACTGTTCAATGCAGGGTTTGTGAAAACGAGACGCTAGCATAAGAACATCCGATCTTCCCGAAAGTCGTTCCCAGAAATGGCGTCCATTTGTTGCTGATAAGACAGCCAGCTTACCCCGAGACGTTGCTTCTGGCGGACAAGTCAAGGCCGCGGTTGCCAGCGCAGTGAGCAGAATGACCAGGCATATTACTGTACGGACATGGAAATTGCCCTTTCCTTCCTTGGGTCTGAGCACTAGAACAAGAACAGGATTCAACTTTAGTATAGGCGTTATTTCTCAAGGTCGGAATTGTATCAGCGTAATGAATGGACCATTGGTTGTCGCATTCGAGAATATTGTCCTTAGAAAGGCAAAGAACTTGTAGGATGGCTTTATTTTAGTGATAGAAACCTGCAAGACCAGAAAGAAGATATTGACACATCGTGAAGAACAGGATTGATAAGGGAAGAAAGAAGAGGAAGAGGCCTAAGCTCACCCGGACTTTCCTTGCGTATCGTTTCTTACCAGTCTTACCGAGGTTACCAAGATTACTACAATTTACCGTACAGAAGCCATACCGTACGATACTCATACGTCAAGCCCCACAACCTCCAGCTTCTTTTAGTTTTTTTGAAACATTCCATCCGCTTTCTTGGAAATTCAATGAAATCAATTTTAAGCCCTTCTTCTTCTTTCCAATTTCCTTCTTCCTTCTCAAAATCCCTTGAATTCCCCCCCCAGTCTCCCTACAAGGAAATATTTCTCCATTTCGTTTCTACCTCCAGCCTTAGCTTTTCTGCTTCTCTTCTTCTTTCCAATCATCAACTTCCTTTCCTCTTCTACCTATTTCCGCATTTCCGTTCTGCCTTTATCCGCTGCAGGTTCGCTACTACACACCAAACTACCGGTGCAGGAACTGCAAATTCGAACCATTCAGAACGCACTAGCGATCAAACCTTCTCAATAATCAGCCTGGCTCTGATTGCCCACGTTTCCCCTTTAGATCGGCTGCATTTCTGTGTTGGCAGGCCATCCTGCGTTGCCGTCATCCCGATTCTCCGCGCCGATTACTCACTTTGAGTTGCGATCGTGACCTGACGCAAGCCAACTACAGCTAGCTTATTGATCTCTGTTCGATTCCTGCGGTCTACCAAGAGTCCTGCTGACAACTGACATACGCGCCGATACGGCACTGACTTGCGATTCGTTCAGACCGGGATTTCCCCCCTTCTTGACTAGCTTGACTAGTATATTCAATTGACTAGCGTCGAAATCTCTTTTGTCATCGTGGAACACCGAGAGGATTATCCGAACCGGAATACTGTCGATCGAAGAGGGGTAGAGCCTCAATTGGGAAGTGAGAAGAAAATACTAGAGGAAGTGGAATCCGAATAATCTGGAAGTCATACTGCAGAAGCAACCCTGATCACCATCGTGGTAGCGCTAGATTTATATACACGACATCTACTTCTGGCGTACCTTATTTGCAGCCATTGTGGATTCACCGTTACACCGGACCGGTTCATATCGCAATTGACTTCACCCACTTGAGATCTTCTGGCGAGTGCTCTCAGGCAGGGCTCTCCGCATTGCATCAACGGCAGGCCAAGATGCAGAGACCAAGATCGGAGCAATCCCGCTAAGGACGTGGCTACTACATACCCGAATCCAACACGCTCCCTCCCTGGCTCGTATCGCATTTCAGCCATAAGCAGCAACTTCAGGATCCGCAAGGCCTGCTGGTTATTGCCCAATCCTTATTCGCCCTTTTAGGTCCAGGTGACTCAATTTTTCGCACGGTTAACGACAGGTTGCTTTCCCACGTTTTGCAGCTGAGTTGCATACCTGGCTTTTAGGCATGATGGCTTACACTGCTCCTCCGGCCTCTGCCTTGAACGGCGACCCTCATCCTACCTAAAACATTCTACATCAATTCGCAAGACCCCTAAACTCCATCATGTCATCACCTCGATTCCTCCCGCGCCCAATCCCTCTTCAGCTCCCTCCTCATATTCCTCTTCTTTTGCTACCCAACCTAACGCCTTACACCTTGCCCGATTTCCCTCCAATGCTTCCAGTCCCGCCGGAACCCCGTTACAATCTGCCACCGACGGACATCGTGGTCTAGCGTCTTCTTTCCCTTTCGGTAACCCTACACCTCTTGAGCTTGGTGAATCCGTCATGGCTGTGCCCGAGAGTCCAAATACTTCCGGTTCCGGTGACTTCGTTATCCCCAATCCCAACAAAGGGCCCGGTCTGATGCGCAGAATTTCCCGGGGCGCTGCCAACAAACTCACGCGAAGGAGGCAATCAGCTTCACAAAATGATAAGCGTGACCGCAGCTCCGGTCCAGTGATTATGCGCAGGCGCAGTGATAGCAAGACCGCCGCCCAGAATGGACGGGAAAGTGCCCTTGATTCGAGTCATGAGGACGAAAACAACGAGGCTTTGGATTCCCTGGGTGCCTGGCGCGGGTCAGAGTCATCCAGCCTTCCCAATGAAAATTACTTACTGGCAGCACGCGAGACGAATGACGTTGCGCCTAAAGCTGATTCTGCTGTTCAGCGTGGGACTATTTTGACCAAAGTAACAAACAAACGCAGGAAACAGGTGCGGTTTTTTCTGGATATGGATGCCGCTAAAGTCTATTGGGATGCCGCAAACCCGGCAAAACGTTTCTACATTGATGATATCAAAGAAATTCGCGTTGGCGCCGATGCCCGCAATTATCGTGTAGAACACCAGGTACCGGATGATGCCGAAAACCAGTGGTTCACGATCATCATCGCGGATTCGGAACGATCAAAAGGACGGTCGGTGAAAATGCTACATCTCATCGCCCCAAATGAGCATATCCTCGAGCAATGGACAACGACTCTTGAACATGTTTCGCGATATAGAATTGGCCTTATGGCCGGCTTGGCTGGTACTGGCCAAAGTGAGGCTGTTTTGAAAGCCCACTGGGAGCGCGAAATGTCAAGGTTATTCCCCCAGGGATTGAAGCCAGGCGAAACAGAAAGCCTTGATTTTGGAGCGGTCGAGACCGTGTGTCGGAGTTTGCACATCAACTGCTCGCGAAATATGCTACTGGCCCAGTTTTCCAAGGCCGATTCTGCAAGAAATGGAAAGTTGGATTTTTCGGAATTCAAGGACTTCCTCATACGGTTAAAGGAGAGAAAGGATGTGAAGGATGTCTACAAGGGACGGGCCGTGGACCCAAATGAGGGCCTTACTGTCGATGAATTCCTTTCTTTCTTGCGTGATGTTCAGAAAGAAAACGTCGATGCGGACAAAGCCTACTGGGTCTCGATTTTTGAGAAGTTTGTCCGCAGGTCCAAAACCCGCACCCAGAGCCAACCTGGGTCTCTGGACGCCCAACCTCGCATGAGTCTCGAGGCATTCTCTTCTTTCCTTGCTTCCGCCTGTAATGGGGTTTACGCTTCAAACCCCCCTCGGTCGACGTTCGATAAGCCACTCAACCAATATTTCATCTCCAGCTCACACAACACCTACCTTCTGGGGCGCCAAGTTGCTGGAGCTTCCAGCACGGAAGCATACATAAGCGCGTTGCAACAGGGTTGCCGTTGTGTCGAGATCGACTGCTGGGATGGCGGAGATGGTCGCCCAATTGTATCCCATGGAAGGACCATGACCACTAGTGTGTTGTTTGCCGACTGCATCAGTGTCATCAACAAATACGCTTTCGTTTCGTGCGACTTTCCTCTCATTCTGTCCCTTGAAGTGCACTGCAACCCGGAACAGCAGCTGGCAATGGTGAAGATTATGAAGGATACCTTCAAAGAGCAGCTTGTTCTAGAGCCGCTGATGACGAACAGTCTTCTTCTTCCTTCACCCGAAGAACTGAAGGGCCGTATTTTGGTTAAAGTTAAAACTTGCGACGAATCTGAAGGGGAGATGCAGCGTCAAACGACTGGCTGCTATGTCACTCCAGGACGCAAGAGGAGCTCCAGTTCTCCCTTCATGCGCCCCACAGCGCCTGACAGTCCGATCGTGCCGAGTCTACACCCCCTCTCGAGTCCTCCTACCATCGGCCCAGCAGACAACATCGGCCCATCCTTGACTCAAGAACGGCGCTCGTTGACGGCAACAAGCGTAAGTAGCGCCACTGAGGATAGCGATGGTGCCTCGATGTCGATCAAGAAGGAGAAAAGAAAACGTCAGAAAAGCAAGATCACCAAACAGCTCTCTGACTTGGGGGTCTATACCCGAGGGTATAAGTGGCACAGCTTCTCATCTCCGGAGAGTCAGAGATTCAACCACGTGTATTCCTTTGCGGAGCGGTCTTTTGAAAGCATCTGCAAAGACCCAGATAATGAGCCGTTGCTTGAGAAGCATAACAAGAGGTTCCTCACACGCGTCTACCCCTCCGGCTTCCGCCTACGGTCTTCCAACTTCGATCCTCTCAAATTCTGGAGGCGCGGCGTTCAAATGGCTGCACTGAACTGGCAGACATACGACATCGGCATGCAGCTGAATCAGGCAATGTTTGCTGCTGGAACTGACCGCACTGGTTATGTCCTCAAGCCAGAGAGCTTGCGTGTTTCGGACTTTGATGGAGAGAAAAAGAAGAAAATGGAGCGGAAACTTGTCCGATTTGAGGTTGATGTGGTTTCTGCTCAGCAGCTTCCTCGACCGCGCAGTATTGGGCCCGATGACAATATCAACCCGTACGTCGAGATTGAAATGTTCAGTGCGGATGACCGGGGCCAGAGTCTGGTGGTCGGCGAAGGTGGCATGAACGCCTCAGGACGCAATGGCGTGTCAGGCATCGGGTTCCCACACCGCCGACGTACCAAGATTGAGCAGAGCAACGGGTATAGCCCGATATTCAACGACCGTTTCAAGCTGTCGTTGGAAACCAATTATCCGGACTTGGTGTTTGTCCGATGGACCGTCTCCAGCTCGTTGGATGGACGTAATGCGGGAAACAACAGTGTGCAACTGGCCACCTTCACTGCCAAACTCAGCAGCCTGTCCCAGGGTTACCGGTATATCCCCTTGTATGACAGCTGCGGTGACCAGTATTTGTTCTCGACTTTGTTCTGCAAGATCACCAAGGAAGAGCCTGTGCCCGTTCAACCAGTGAATTTGGAAGAACTCAAGACTGAGCCGAGAGGCATCCTCCGACAAATCGGCCAGACTGTCTTCAAGCGCGGTACTTCGAGTGACAGGTCCAAAGACCAGCAGGAGAGGGGCAGCGAAACATCGGTGACCCCGGATGATAGAGATTTCTCTCCAGCGTTGACGCCATCGCTCTCTGGAACTTCTACTTCATCATTGCCTCCTTAGCCACCAGCAAATTGGTGATCCACGGTCATCCAGCTTCTCCATCGTGTTCAAAACGCGATACTTCATTGATTTTATTGATTACCTTTTCTATTTCGGACTTGGCGTGTTATTTTTTCATATTACTATTCAACGGCATCAGCACCGGGTCTTGCACTTGGGAGTTTGCATTTTGATTTCCTCTTCGTGATTTATTACCCATTATTAAAAGGCAGCACATACTTGCTTCACGCATTGAGGTGCGAGTTCGGGGCGCTCATTCATATTTTTGCATTGTCATCTATTTGTCTGTTGATTTGCACTGGATTTGCTTCGCACATGGCTATACCCGTTTGTCGATACCCACTCTGTATTTCTTTTGTCTTGCTTCACTTACTGGGCTTGTCTTCTATCTTTTCTAATATTATCATGGGCTTTGGTAAGGATGGGTTGTGGCATTCAAGGGAAAGGATGGCATGGCTGCATTTGTGGGAGTCCAAGGAATTTTTGCATCGCAATTGAATTGAATTCAATTCAATCGTTTAAATCGAATCATTAGGAGGATGGGATGGGATGAATTGAACTGGACGGATGCATACAAAAGGCCTGGTTTTGCCAGCGATATTCCTGTTTAATTTCGTTTCTATCCTCTCGCTCTGGTTTCTTGACATGATGGTTGATCTGTCGTGAGACTTGTCTATCTTTAGTTCGATATTGTTTTAATAGGATCGCGACTGGGTCGCTTGATTGATTCATCACTTTGCTCAGCGTAGAATTATCTGTGTTGACGTCTTGCTTATGCTCAACCATGGATTCGTGCTACTCTTTTATATCAGTATCTAAATTTGGCCATGATGCCTGTATGTTTATATTCCCATGGTTCATGGACTACTGCCTAGTCGCTCGACTGTAAAATGAAGCTTTCTCTCCTTTACTCTCCTATCCTCTTCATCTCCCTCGCCTCGTCTCGTTTCCATCCCATCTCATCCGATTTCCGTCTTTTTCATCTACAGACCAACAAAACCCACCTCGCAATCATCAAAACACCTCTCTAAGAGAGAAATACAATACATAAAACTCCTCGTTCCACCTCCCTCCA
>MVGC01000445.1:0-19592 GCA_003589665.1 Aspergillus sclerotialis | reverse complement strand
GTCGGCGGATGGAGGTGGTGGTGGGGTTACTAGGCGCGGGTCTTGGGAGTGGGCTTGGTCGATTAGTTCGATGGCTTTGTTGAATTTGGTCATTTTGAGTGGAATATTATTGGCGACAGTATTGAGATTTTATGATCGAATTGCTGTAGAAACAGATTGTAGAGTTGTGCGGTATTTAGTTATCAGCTGGCTATGGCTATCCAAAATGCCCTTACCGCCCGGCATAATTTAGCCCTACCCTACCTAGTAAGTAAGGATGTAAGCGTCAGTCAATCAACGCCGAAGCCATTGGCTGCAGGAACTACACACAGGGCTCTCTTAATTACAATGAAAACGCAATCAAACGTTTCATTCACATTCTTTTTCATCTATTTAAAATATATCTCATGGCAGCTCATGCCTCAATATCATTGATCCCAAGCCTAGCTTTCCCATACCAATATAACCATGTAGGCAAATGTCCTGCTTCCCCCATGACCACTTGGTAGCAATAAACCACTTGTAACGCAGATCAACGGAATACGAATCAGCTCTCCACCAGGTGGCAACAACTGAACGTCAAGTGGTTTGAAGCAAAAACAAAATCACGGAATGAAAACAGTCTGATCGAGAACAATATTACAACTGAGCCTCTCCGGAACTCGAGAAATGAAATCAAAGAAGCCAAACGATAACCTTTGCCGCAACTGATTATTGCTCCTCGCCAAACGCCGTCCAATAGATAAGCCGGGTATATCCAGCACCATGATGCAAAATGTATCAAGATAGTAAAAAAATAACTGAGGTCGAGCACCATGCGCGACTTGTAAAAGCGCATGGGAATCGTAGCCCTGCCTGGGGAAAGGAACCTCCAAAGGATGCATGTAAAGAAATCGCTTTTTGTCTTTCAAATTCGCACGACTCTCATCACCTGGCCCCAATCCCAAACATTCCAACCCCGTAGCTACCGCCTCTTTCTTGTAGTGGGGTTGACACTTTCGAAACATGATCCTTTTCAAAAGAAGCATGGCCATCAGCCAACTGAAACTGGAGATCTGACGCAACGAAATCCTTCATACCTTCTTCCGCTTTTTCTTCCCAATCCCTTCAGTGTTCGAGTAGAATGCAACATCGTCATCGTCATCTGCGTAACCTTCACCGTAGCCAACGAAACTGCTGTCGTCATAATGCCTCTTCCGCCCCCGACTCGGTCGAGTACGTTCAGGTTCCGCGGGAACCGGAGTGCCATTAGACTGACTGGTCGATCGAACAGCATTAGGGGTCGCCGTCTTCTTCGCAGCATCTGGAGCACCCGCGCTCTTCGATGGCTTTTCGTGACCAAGAACGTCCTCCCAGTATTCATTATCTGGTATTGGCCCTGGCTCCATCTTCATGGCGTTCATCTGAAGCTTATGCAGTCCGGAGTCTATATCGGCAACCTTGATCTCCTTCCCGAAAACCTTTTGATTCTGCCATTCCTCTTCGGGCCACATCGTCAAATGCCTTAGTCCACCGGGAGTATTGGGGTCGTGTTTAACGGGTTTATTCCTTCCTGCTAGACCTAGACCTTTCAGCTTTCCCTCGTACGACTTCCGGAGTCTGTTAATCTTCTCTCCTGTTGTCGGATCCATCCTCGCAACCGATTTTGCGACTGGTCCTAGTCCGTACAATGAGATTAGGTCTAGCCTCAAATCTGGGCCAGTCGCATTATGGGCTGTAATTAAGGCACAGTGTTAACAACTCTTGCAGTGCGAAAACGTCCAGATCTCTGGGAGTTCTTACGTCTTTTGCAAAGATGGAAAGCTGATGTAAAGTCTTTCCCTTGAAAGTCTTCAGCAGGTTCTTTCATAGGTGGCGCCGAAGTGCTCATATCAATGTCAACAGGCTGACTGGTGTCTTTTGACTCCGTACCGGAATCTCCTAAGTGTCGATCGTGATCTGTCCATCTATGCTCATGCTCCACCGGTTGAGTCGACGGCGCTTCAACGATCTGGGCTGATGTCGCCTCTCGTTCTTGATTCATATTTCCGGTAGACTTATCCATATTTTCCGAATCTTCCGCCGATGTGGAAGCCACAAAATGACCGCTCACACTACTAGCCGGGGTGGGAAACGAATTTGCCGTGCTTACCGTTGGCTGCTGGGATACTTGGGTAGACATAGGCGCTGATGACGGAGGCGAAGAAAAATTTGCGGATTGCGATGGCGCCTGATGAGGAGATGGTTGCGAGGATGTGAAGTTGGAAGCATAGTTCTGGGTACTTACCGACATCAATGGTGATGTCGGGGTCTGTGGAATCTGATCCGACGGCACGAAAGGTGAATGGGTCTCTTTCTGAAATCCAGCGGCGGGTGATGATGGCGAAGGAGGTCCTACTTGGAATGGTGTTGATGATGCGCGATCAGACATGGAGTCCGGAGACGAAGATGGGGGGAGAGAAAGAGGGATGGCGAAAGGCCGATCGACGACCCAGGAGGCTTGATGGACGACCTCTAAAGATCGTACATTCCAGTAGTTGAAAAACCGTGGAAGAGACAGTATCTTAAAGAGCTAGTGAGTGAGAAGGAGAGGAGAAAACGACAGGGAGTGATGGATGGGGTTGGTTGAAGGAACGATGCCCTTTGATCCTCACTGGAGAAGAAAGAAGAAGCGGACGTTTGAGACAGGATGACGGCAAATCGGGCACGTGACCCCGAGGGCTTGGCCTCGACCCCCCCGCGATCGTCTGGATTTCGTTAACAAATTGTATTGTTGAGTTTTACTTTATATGCCTCCATTGTTATTCCAATCCCTTAATTGACTTCCGATCCGCTCTATTCCACAGGATTTGGTGACCAATAGGTCCTAGAAGCCGATATTAGGGGATGAAGGCCAATACCGGAAAAGATTAATTAACTCGAGTCCGAATTACGCGCGTCCAAGCAACGATTAGAGAGAGTTGGCGCGTCAATAGTACGGAAATAGCCAATTTATTCGCTAAGCCCTATCCCCCTTTCTACTTCATAAATATCCGATTTCTTAGCTTTAATTTCCAATATAGAAACATAGATCATTCCTGCGGGTTCTCTTCAATTCGGATAGGAAATCCGAGGATTGTCTCGCTTATATTCCGCCCCATATTAAACCGAATCCAGCAATCGATATGCGGGGAAGCCATTGATAATGAGGAGACTTCCAAAGAACAGGTGTCCGTCTTCAACCATCGCATATTGAACATATTCCTATCCAGGCAGTAGTAATTGGCCATATAACGTTCCAAATCATGTCAGATACACCTTCATCTAGTCGCATATCCACTCGAATCTCCATCCGATGGCTTCCAGACCCCGCATTCGAAAACACGGACACAATCGTTATGTCCGTGGCCAATTGGTACGTGGACTTACGGATGGATAAGAAAACGAATAAGATAGATTGGGCGATCGCAGGGCAGCGACTGGTTGAAAGCAAAGAGCCAAGTAGTTCTTTCCCTTCGCATCTTACAGCCTTCAACTAACCTTACTTCAGTGCGGGTTCTCTTTACCCACGAGTTAGACTCTCAGAATGCATTCTCAGCTGTCGATAGTGGAACTTTCACTGACCTCCCGAATGGAGATGGCCTAGAGACGGGCCAAATGCCTCGTCACGATCTCCCTGGAGCTCCCATTGGCGACTACGAAGAGGTATGGAGGGAACTAACCCCCAAGGAAGGGCCCGAGGGCAAAAATAGGGGAGTCTCGTGGATTCTCGAGTCCGTGGGTGAGGATTTTGGTGATCAAGAGGGCGAGGTTAGAGTCGTCAAGACGTTCCTGGGTAGGATTTGGGGAACGTACGTCGCCTTACGGCAGATGCAGACTCATACGCGACACAGGACTCCTTCAGGAGAGTGGAAGGTGAGTAAGACAGGTGCAGATGTAAGTGCCAGACGCGAAGAATGGGAGCCTGGTTTTGGTTGGAGGGCGAAGTATGTCATTGGGAAAGACAATACTCTCCCCTCGCTGAACGATGGATTTGGTAACAAAGGGAAAATACTGCGGAGTCCTGGGGAGAAGATTGTTATTGGGGAAGAAACCTATATTGTTCGAGCATTTGAGGAAATGGGTAAAGTAGAGATACCAAAACTGTGAAGCGCTAACTGGTTTTGTACATAGAACAAGCTGGTGAAATTACCTACATTTGCTAAATCCAAGAATTATCTTAGACAAGATTCTTTGCAAAACTGCGTCATTTTTCTGAGACTTTAGGAGAAGTTGCTAAGTAGCCTTAGAGGGGACAATATTGTAGGCTCTGCTGTAACTTGCATTGACTCACCCCTGCAACATTCCTAAAGTTACATGCCGACACCGGTAATTTCCCAATTTCGGGGGAGATAGTGACCGACTGCCGGTTGAAATCGACGAAAAATCATTTGATATTCTTTCATTGGCCAGCATGGAAATAGCTTCTTTTCCTCTCCACCGGTGTACAGCGCTAGCTCGCTAGCTCTCTATACCGGACAAGCAGCCCTATACGTAATTGTCCTCCCTTTCTACCCACTTTTATAAGTTACCTAGGTAGGTAAGTAGGATAAACAGCTCGGCCATCTGCATCAAGTATCCGCAGTTTCAGGCAACTACGGTCACGTGGTAGAGAAAGGGTTTCTAATATAAATGTATTGGAATATCCTGGAAATGAAACCCAGTCGGCTTCAGTTCGTTATCTCTCTGCGAGCTTGCATCTCAACCCAATCGCTGCTCAACTTCTGCTTATCTCTGAAGTTCCAGCACGGTTAAGCCTCGAACTTCTGAATCACCAAAAATAAAAGCCAGTCACGTTATGGCCACTGGCATTCAAAGAGTCGCCATTTTCGGTGTACGTGGTTCCACTAGCCCCTCAGTATCAGTCACCATTAACAGTCATAAGGCCTCTGGTAACTTTGGAACTCCTATCACAGCAGCTCTCCAACGTGCTGGGTTTGATTTGACTATTATCACTCGGACCGAGTCAAAAGCAACCTTCCCTAGTGGAATACGCGTCATCAGAGCAACCTACACAGTTGAAGAACTATCAAAGGCTCTGACAGGGCAAGATGCCGTCATTTGCGTGGTTGGACCCGCCGGTATCAAGTCCCAGATTGCAATGATTGATGGCGCCGAAGCTGCAGGCGTAAAGCGCTTCATTATCGATGATTTTGGCTGGGGTCCTGGCATCCATGGGCTTCCCGAGTTTGAAGGCATCCAGAGCCAGCGTCGGCGTGCGTGGGAGCATGCGAAGGCGCGATCAGAGGCAAATCCGAAGTTTACGTACAGCGGTATCGCAACTGGGAATCCAATTGATTGGGTCAGTTATCGTTGTCCAATATGCTAAGTCAATATTCTTTGGAGCTCATTACTAGGACTCACAGGCATTAAAATTGTTCCCTCGTATGGGATTCGACATTAAGCAGTGTTCGGCTATAATTTACGACGCTGGAACCGAAAGATTCACAGGAACCACACTTGAAGGCATTGGGCAAGCTGTCGTTGGTGTGTTGCAGCACCCAGAAGAGACGCAGAATCGAGTGGTGAAGGCGCTTTCCATCATTACTTGTCAAAACGAGCTATTAGAAGCTTTTCAAAAAGCTACTGCAAAAGAATGGGATATTACACGATCTTCCACTAAAGCCCTTTTGGAAAGTGGGAGAAGCAAGCTCAAAGCGGGCGATAGGGGCTGGATATTGGACCTAATAATAGCTCAATTGTTTGGTGAAGGCAGTAGTCGTTGTGTTGTTGTCCCATCAAGGGAGGAGTCAGATGCCGAACTGCTTGGGATTGTTGAAGAGTCTCCTCATAGTGTTGTGGCTAAAGTTCTAAGGTGAATAGATGCTTTGGAATGTCCATGTTGTTATTATATCAGTGGCCAAGTCTAAATAGTTCAACCAATGCATTACAATTTTGAAACCCGTCTGAGATCGGCCACACCATTGTTGTCTCTTGAACCCAGGTCGTCAAATGCCCGGACTACATATGGGTGACCATAAGCAAGTACTCGTTTTTCCGGAACACGCCATAAACCCTGGCCATTTCCCTTAATACCTTTTGTCATAGATGGCAAACTATCACTCTTGGGGCCCAGAGCATATTTTGTCACCCAGCGGTCATCAACCCACTCCTCTAGGCGAGAACTCACATCGCCTCCAGTAATTTTAACCGCCCATTCTCCACCAAATTTTCGGCTTCGTACATGAGTCTGATCCTGCTGCAAAACTAAATAGGTTCCCCCAATGCGGCCCATGAACACCTTGGTAATATTGTACTGACCCTCATCCAAATCACCATCATCAGACTCTAACACCCAAGCAACCCCCTTCCTTCGACCTTCAGGACTTTTGCGAATTGGTAAATATCTCCATACCTCTTCATAATCCGCCATCGGAGTTCCTGGCTTATCCGGACGAGCCATCGTGCCAGTTTCAAGCTCATCTCCGTTAGGCTGAGGAATAAACGGACAAGGATTACTTATGTTGAATTTACGGTTCGAATCGATCTCGTGGGTGAAAACAAGGCAGCCTAGTATTTTGTCAGCATCATCCATGAAGCCAATTATCTTGCAAAGGTCTCTCGTACGCGGATTCTGGCCTTTTTCGAGGCATTGTCCTGCAATCGCCCAATCGAGGTTTCCGGTCTGCTTGTCGACACGTAAATCGACATACCACTCCCCTACTGTCATGACAAGGGTGTCGGTATTTTCAAAGGGGGCTTCTGGTAACCATCGTAATGACAAGCGTGTGGTGAGGTGTGAATGCGGTGGATGTTTTGATAACATTGGGATTGAATTAGTGTGTACTGGAAAATGAAAGTCATTCTTCAACTACCAGGAACTAATCTTGACTCTTATAGTTTTGCTTAGTCGAGGCATTACGGGTATATACCTGGTAGTATACACAGTAGAGAGAGTGACATCCACTGTATACAATTAGGGCTTTAGGGAGTGGAGTCAACCCCAACTACCTCTCCACATCGTCTACTTACATCAACCCCGCGATCTCCATCCAATCCCGCTGGCTCTTGCCGGATTCGCCTAAACTTTGCCATTCTTGAAATGGACCTGCTTTCCAAATGCTTCTTCGACTTCGAGTTTCGGCCAAAATCGGGAATCGCTGGCTCCTTCCAATACAGGCGAGCCGCCTGACTTCGCTTTCAGGCTGGTCTAGATGATTGACATATTTCAAAGACTTCAACTGTACTCACATGAGTCACAAGAGATAAAAGGAAGACATCAACTTGGGATACAGTTTTGAAATGTGCAGGCATGAAGATTGAGTGACTATTTGTTTTTGAGCCTTTGATTATTTGACTATCTTGTCCAACAACTGCATCTTGTCACATCCAAAATGTCTTTCGCTATCGCTGCAGTCTTCACTTTTCTTGCAGCAGCACTCATTTATCGTTTGATATTCTCTGTATTCTTCAGTCCTCTTGCGAAAATCCCAGGACCCAAACCTTTTTCCCTGACAAAAGCGAGGCTCGCCTACGAAGATTATAGAGGGAGTCGAACTCGCACAATCAATGCCCTTCACAGGAAATATGGTCCGGCTGTTCGCATTGGACCGAACGAGGTTACGTTTAACAGCACTCCCGCGTTGCGGACGATATATGGTGCAGGGAGCGGTTTTGAAAGAACCAGCTTCTATTCGATGTTCGAGGCTTATGGACGTAAAAATATGTTCTCATTTCATACAGTGAAGGAACATGGTGACCGAAAGAAGATGTTTGCTCATGCCTACGCCAAATCTGCAATCTTGAAACCGGACACTGCTGCAATGATTGAGGGAAAAGTCAAGTCTTATTTGGAACTTCTAGAAAAAGACGGTCGGACGAGTGAAATCTTTTCCTCTCTACATTACTTCTCCCTAGACGCTATTACGGACTTCGTATATGGAAGATTTGGGAAGACGTCCTGTCTCCAAGGGGTAGAGAAAGACCGTGCTCTTATTGAAGACATTATGAGCACGGCCCGTCGCAAGCTGTCCTGGTACACTGTCCATTTCCCTAGATTCACAAAGTGGCTTTATTCGCAGACTGGTATGGTGGGCTGTATTGCGCGTCAATTCTACCCAATGCAGCTTCCAACTACATACACTGGTATCAGATTGTACGCAATTAAAGCCTGTCAGGAGTTTTCCAAAGCTTCTGCAGAGGCAAAGGAAAATGAGACGAGCGTTATCTCGAAGCTATGGAAACACCATCGCTCCCAGAAAGAGAATGGAATAGACGACGTGGACATTGCAGCCGAGTGCGCCGACCATCTCCTCGCAGGCATTGATACCACCAGCGATACTCTAATGTTCCTGATCTGGTCTCTTTCTCGACCGGAGCATAAAGAATTCCAACAAAAACTCGTCGACGAAGTACGGTCTATTTCAGAATCAGATCTCAACGCCGATGGAATCCCAAAGGCCGAAGTAACAGACAGACTGTCATACTTGGATGCAGTTATTAAAGAAACGCTCAGACTTTACGCGCCGCTTCCGGGGACCGAACCACGCTCCCTCCCTAGAGCAGCAACAGTTGACGGGTATATGATTCCCCCCAGAACGGTCGTTTCTATTTCCCCATATGCCCTCCATCGAAACCCGGATGTATTCAAGGACCCGTTGAAATTCAACCCAGATCGCTGGCTCGATAATTCCCAGGATACTGCAGAGATGAAGAAATGGTTCTGGGCCTTCTCTAGCGGAGGAAGAATGTGTATCGGAATGCAGTAAGATTATTCCTATTGTGGACATGATATGATTAAACAGTACTTACACCTGACAGTCTTGCAATGGCAGAAATGACCACTCTCGTCTCGGCTATTTACCGCAAATATACAACTTCAACCACTGGAGGATTCGAAAACGTCTCGCCTGGAATTACCGGTCGATATGAGGTATTTTATGATGAGACATGTAAGGGGGTGCGGGTATGATCTCCTCTACCACCTATACAGCGTACATGCTTACTGGGAACAGGAACATGAATGCCGGGTCGAGTTCAAACCTCAGGCTGTTGCAACTGGTGTATGATGCTACAGGCTAACTGATCTCAAACTTGGACGAATAAAAATATCTAAAATATGCATATATCAGAGCCTGCTTTGATATTCGTAGTTACTATCTACATCTATCACTCGTTATACTCAGATTGGCTCTCTTCCATTTGCCTCTCAAGTGTTTTGAGTTAATTTGACGATGAAACTCCCTAAATTGTGAATGTATATGACTTCAAGCTCTTGTGCTTAGTCGTACTAGTTACAAAATTGAGTATGTGTTATTAGGTTCTCTAGTATCCGCTTTATTTGCAGCTGTTACAGTAACCCTAACCTTTAAAAATGACGTCATCTGTCTCGGTCGCTCCTGCCCAGACAATTCCCCTTAAGTGAGTATGCAGGATCTAAGGTAACCCGATAGCCGCACAGGTCTCAGAGAAAGGGAAGGAACCAGCGAGCAATGTTTATAGACGAACTCGGGTAGTTTGGGAAGGAGCCAGCGAGTAGGAAAGCGATACCAACCCCAGCCCCACAATTAGCTATCTTAGTCTGGACAGTGTAAGGTCAAGGTTGTCTCCCCCGCATGATGCGTTTGGTCTGGAAAGAGCCTGCGAATTTGGAGCAAGCTCGACCAATGCCAATTGATTGGTGTGAGGGCAAATATGCAGCTCATATACCCCTCCGTGGGGCGGGAAATGCTGTGCTATATTTCATTAAGTATAGAGCCCTTGGGAAGCTAGTATATATAGAAATATCTTCCGCAGTTGACCTTCGAACCGGTTTATTTGAATCCAGCCAGTGGTGTCTATCCTGTTACGTACTGCAAATCAGGAACCTTAGTGTATTTATTTATTCTTTGTCAAGAAGGACACAGAAATGCGAGTGAATATTTGGACAAAGCTGTGTCTTCTACAGGGCGTTGCTGCTCTTAATGTTGGACCAGAGTATAGTCATCCTATTGAGGGTTCGTTAATTGTTCGATCTAATATGTGTCAAAGCTCTGAACACTGATAAATCCGATTTGAGCAGACCTGGATGTCGACCTTCCCTTCTCTCAACCGGTTACCTTTGCCCATCTCGAATGGCAACGGTGTCTTGCAGCTTCTCACGATAAGGTATGCCGGTAGTAACCCATGAACACGGCCTATGACATCTCAAAACTGATAATGATTCCGAAAAGCCACTCGACATCGCCCTCTTAGGGTTCCCATATGATACCTCAACATCCTATCGACCAGGCGCGCGATTCGGTCCTCGAGGCATCCGCGCAGGATCCGCTCGGGAAAAGAAAGGGCGAAGCTACAACACTGTATGGGGAGTCGATCCGTACGAAGAGGGCTTGGAAATCGTGAGTAACGCCTATACCTCTGACTGCCCGAAACCATTTTCCATCAGTTAGTCTAACCGGCGTAGATTGACTGTGGAGACATTCCCATCACACCATTCGACGCCGCCCACGCATTCAAACAAATGGAGCAAGGATACAGACAGGTGCTATATCACCCCACTTCTGACGACAGTGCCTGGGAGCACCCACGAGTTATCAGCTTGGGTGGAGACCACTCGATTGTCCTGCCGATTTTGAGGTCATTGAAGACTGTTTATGGTCCTATTTCTGTTATTCATTTGGATTCGCATCTTGATACGTGAGTAGTGTGTCATTTTTGGGTTTTCTTCAGCGGGTGTGGGCTTACTTGGTGTTGGTAATAGATGGGATCCTTATGAGGGATACACGGGAATTGCGTCTAACCAGTCGGCCATTACACATGGGACCTTCTTCTGGCATGCGAGTAGAGAAGGGTGTATTAGCAAGGGGACTAGCGTGCATGGAGGGCTGAGAACGAAGCTTTTTGTAAGTGCTGCGCCTTACGGAATTCCTCATGGAAGGCTCAGGGACAACGTAGCCCTTAGCGTCTCTGTCTTTTGACCCACAGCCACTATATCAGGTCCATGCTAACCATTTCCTTTCTTGATAGGGTCCGAAGGACTATGAGATTGATAAGAGCGTCGGATTCGGCATCATCGAAGCTCACGAGATTGACGAGATCGGAATGTCAGGAATAATCGAGAAGACTAGGAATATTGTCAAGGATACACCAACATATCTCTCTATCGATATTGACGGTGAGACTGGCCTCCCTGTATTTGCATTTTAGAATGGGTGTTAATGCATACTATTAGTTCTCGACCCAAGCATCGCACCTGCAACTGGAACCCCGGAGTCCGGAGGATGGACTACGCGCGAGTTGAAGAGATTCATCAAAGGTCTGGAGGGAATCAACCTCGTTGGTGCGGATGTGGTAGAAGTCAGCCCGCCGTACGATACAGTCGCAGAGACAACCTCCGTCGCCGCAGCGGATCTAATCGTAGATATCCTGGCATCGATGACGAAGTCCAAGAAGGGACCGAAAGTATCATCAGCAAAGAAGGATGAATTGTGAAAGCAGAGCAGCGCTTGTATATACATTTTAGTCGAAGAAGATCAAATAGGCAAAATCAATTCCCCAGATCGTTTCAAAGCATCCACCCAACTTTTCGAAGTTTCATCATTATCCATAATGTTCCAAAGTCGTTGGATAACTCTCCACTGCTTCGCGAAATTTCCCACACGATAGCCCTGGACTCTCGTCCACCACTCAGCCCAAGACTCGCGATCAGTTGCTTCGCATGCTGCAATAAAAGCCGGCCAGGACATGGGCGCTGCCCGTTTCTCGCCGTGCATGAAATCATCTTTGAGGTCTTCTGCTGTTGTGAGGTTTTTCCATATAAAGCTCACCTCGTCTTCCAGGTTAATCGGGTTATAGTATTCGATTGTGCGATAGTAGAAGATTAAGACGGCACTGTGGAAAGCGCGTGCTTGACATCGGGCTATTTCGAGCATAGTGCCGTGCTCGGGACCAATGGAGTAGAATGGCTCGGAATCAATGTCCCATGCGCAGAGCTCGTATTTTAGTTCTTCGCTCATGGTTAGAAGAATGGTGGGGATTTGGTTTCCTTTGTAGACTGTTAGGGATTCAGCTATTTGACATGTTTTCTCGAGGAGATTGCCGAGTTTCGGGGTGATCCCATATATGTGTTCGATGCTTCTTTCGTCACTGCTGAAATGGGTCACTTGATCGAATAAGCGGGTGCTATCCGGTGGCTCAGGGCACGATTCAGGCCTGAGGGAGGTGGTCCGAGCCAAGAGGGAGAGAAAATGGAATATAGTGTCGACTGGCCGGCTAGTATCGTTGAGTGTACCGGGCGGAGGTTTTCGTAGTTGACGGCAAGCTTTTAAATGAATTGGGAAGTCTGTGTCTTCGCCGGTTATGGTCTAAAGTTGTTAGATAAGTGTTGAGTAATGCTTAAGTAAAAGGAATACTCACATCAATAGTCACCAAAGATAGCATCGCGGTCAGATACACAGTATACAGCTGGGATTCATTTGGACAAGTAAGCGCCGCATTCAAGGCACGAAGAGACTTGGCTCTATGCTGCAGGCCTAACTTATAGAATTTCTTCGAGTCGCCCGTGGCATTGCGAAGGTGAAATGCAGCCGATGAGAGCAGACTGTGAAACAGCGCAATAGAGGCATATGATGATGGGAATGAGCTTTGAGATAGAAACAGTTCTGGACATCCTTCGAGGGCAAATGGAAAATATGTCGTTCTCCATGGATTCATCGGATGAAGGACTGGTTGAAGGAGGTCGGCGACATGGTCCATATAATGATACATGAGTGTGGACGTTTGAGGATCCTGAAACAGAGGCATTGAGATTCCAGAATACGGTGATGCTGTTGGCTTTAACGCGAGGGACGATGATATCCCTTCGTCGTCTAAATATATGGAAGTGTCACAACTAGATAGTAAACCAAGCTCGAGAGATTCAGTTCCATGTGGATCCGTGGGAGGTTGCAAGGCTATTAAATCACCTTCATTAGAGGCCTCTAAATCATGTATGAGAGAAGGTGCATAGGATTGATCGATATCTGTACGCACGACGCAATCTGCGTGTTGACTTTGAAAATTGGTATTTAACATTTCTGCGTCGGCATTCCAGACATCATCATCATCTTGGGACGACTGGCCCTTCTCGGAGCCATTTGAAAGCGTCAAACTGCTATATGACTGAGTATCATAATTCTCAGTTTTGTCAGTGCTATGAGCACTAAAAATTGCAAAAGGCCCTAACGAAAATGTATTTGAAGGAGTCGAGATAGAGTCAAGGGTGGACAAGATCCTGGTAATTTCTTCATCCGACAAGCTAGGCGAACTGGATTGATCTAATCTCCATAGTTAACAATCCTAGCATCCACGTCAATATCTATAAGAAATTTTTAAGGACTAACATGGCTTGATCCTTCTTCGTCGCAAACCTTGAACGTCGTGTTGCTTCTTCTCTCCTGTAACCCAGCAGAGATTCACTCCATACCCTGCGCAGTCCAAACCGGACTTCTCACAAACACCACATCCATTCTTTTGTCGCTCATCACATTTAATTTTCCGAGACCTGCAGGTCCAACATCTAGCATGGAAGTCAGTTCATGGCTGCATTGTGACGGAGAGAATTGCTCGCCTACCCAGTGAACGTTACCGACTTCAGCCTCGACGGCCGTGCACGGCGATTAGGCCGCCTTGGACACTCCACCGAGTCTTTCATGGTTAGATTATTTTATATTAGATTCAAATGACAATGTCATCAATCGAACAGAGGGGGCTCGACGTCTAGGGCTGATCGCTTGATGAGTGGTATCTACTCCCCCACCCGGTTATAGGCAATGGGAATGAGCTAGACCTAGGAAGGTAAACGTATGAGCTTCCCTGTTCTGTCGAAAATCCAGAACGAACGAAAGCCCAAAATATGGTCAGAATGCGGGGTTGGATGCAATATGGAAGTTGAAATACGGAGGATCGGAAGGCTGAGAAGTTGTATTGGTTCAAACTTTCTCCAACGGGGAAATGCGGGGGATGTCCAGCTTGGAATTAACCCTAAACCGTCTTGTAGCAGAACGGCTACTGGTATCCGATATGGAGATATGGTGAATACATTAGCCAAAATAATTCTAGCCTTAGATGTAAGTAAAAAGCTATGTTATTGTCCAAAAAATCTTAGTCACGATCCTATAGCCATATCCTTTCAATATGCCTTCCCATTCTATGCGTATAGCTCTCTCTGAGGTCCCACATAACTCCCTCTTCCATGTATCAGCCACCAGAGGGCAACAAAAACGGTCAACCCACAAGTAATTACACTGGTATAGTTCATAGATTGCGGAGATGTTGGCAAAGAATAAGGGAAGCAATATATAACGAATGAAACAACAATATACAAGCAAGCGATGATATTAACAATAGGCCCAAACTTTCCCATCCAAAAAGGGCCAGGTCGGATCTTGCTGCGGCCAGAAATCAGATGGGGAAAAATAGCTAGAAGGTAGGACACTGTGGTGAGCAGAACAAAGGAGCCGATGAAGGCATTGAAGGCGGTTGTCGATCCAACATAAATAGCTCCCACGCAGGTAATGAAGATGCCACACGCGAGGGTCGCATAAAGGGGGCTTCGAAAAGTAGGGCTGACGGCTCCAATATGCTTGGAAAATGGAGTAGCGCCATCGCGGCCAAGGGAGTAAATCGTCCTGCCGGCTGTGATGTAGCAGCCAATCGTTGCGCAAAAGATCGGAGATAATGTGACAACCAGGAGACCTACGGCACCCGCTCTGCTCCCTGTAGCTTGCAAATAGATGTCACCGAGTGGGCATATCGAGTCTATTTGCATAATTTTCGGTAGGTCGTTGATTGCGTAGGTCAAGGAAATCAAGTAGCAGAAGCCTGTCGCAAAACCGATGACAATTTGGCAGCCTAAAGCTCTTGGGATATTCCTTTCTGCTCTATAAATATGTTAGTAAGGCTTCAAATGTCATGTAATGGGCTCTATACTGAGGTATCTCTTCTGCAATATGGGTAACGCAGTCAATTGCACCTAACGCGAATGCACCATTCAGCATACCCGCGAGGAAAGTAAAACCGTCGCTCGAATAACCTGTCATGTTATTCCAATTACCCCATACAAAGGCACTTGATGCGTAGCCTGCTCCATTTTGATTAGGCATGACTGCACAGACGATAACGGTGATAAAAAGCCCAGTAATAATGAGAAAACCTCCGATTCTGCTGATCAGTGGGAGTACGCGCTGACCGAACATGACAGTGAAGCAGCATATCCAATCAATAATCAGATAGCATATAAAGACATGCCATTGCTGTGGTGCAAAGCCAGGATGGTATAGGGAAAATGCGTAGATAATCATATTGCTGGTCATAGAGCAGTTTGAAGCCACTGCAAACGTCCACGCAAGACCGTTGAGCCATCCTGCAAACCAGCCACAAACTCTACCATATCTGGAACCCGCCGTAATAGTAGCCCAGTCGTAGACTAGGTTAAGTCAGCTCAGATCAAACCTATGGGTGCAAGGTTGGTCTCGCTTACCTCCGCCAGAGGCTGGGATTGATGATGCGAGTTCTGCAATCGATGCGCCAACGAAGCAATAAAAAAAAGGGACAGTGGCACTGTACAAATGAGTATGTGACGAGGTCTGGAAGGAAGGAGAGTATAGGTACAATTCGAATATGATTCCAGGTGGGCCGCCATTATAGAGGGATGCGATCTAAACAATGTTAAATTGGGCCATGATGCAGCGGACAAAGTCCATACAATTCCGCCTCCAAGCACAGCCCAAGCATTCCCAGTAGTGATGCCGGTTGAGCAGGCACTCAGGAGATTGAAGCTCCTCCCCAGTTCCTGGGCGTGGCCAGAAGGATTGATCTCCGCTTTAGCGACATCACACGTCTCCAGGTCGTTTTCGCCCTTTGCCTTGGTGATATTTGACATGATGAGACTAGCAAAAAAGTAGTATAATTAATGCAACGGGCATAAAGATGGTACAAACAGGAGTGTCGCCTGGAGAGCATCTTGATATATATACCTTCCAATCCATGTTGGCAAATCCATTTCCCGGTGGGTTGATGTTGTCGCATCATGTTGGCAGTTCTCCAGTTCCCATCGACAATATAGTTTCCCGATAGGTAGAGAGAGTCATCTCTAAGCCGGAGTTGCTCGCTCGCGCCTGCCAATATTAGAGCATCATTCAGAATGTTGGACAGCATAGTGGTATTTTAGATAAGCATTTATTGCCTTGTCATGGTAGATATCAACTATCCGAGCAGTATAACATTAGTATTAAGATCAAAATTGAAACCTCGCAGGCTCCTGCCGATTTCACAGTTTAGCTAATGATCTGGGCCAGGGATGCTGTCAAGAATTAGTGGCATTTCCCCGCAAACCTTAAGGCTTAACAACCCAAAGTACTGAGATCATCTAAGTTCAGTCTCGCTGGTTGTTTCCCTGTTCATCTTACCTGATTTCCACATATGCCCATCTTGGGTCTCCCATGTAGGCTATTATCCTATTATCCAGTATAGTCCACTATCAGCGATTTCTGCAGCTAGTATAAATCAACATGTATTGCTGCTGTCCAAGTACCATAATCAGTTAAATTTACCCTGGATAATCAGTTTCATTAGTTACGTTGACGCCAACTCAACATCCCGAACCATGTCTCATTATCTCTCTGGTCAACACACCCTCATATCGGGGGGCATTGCACCTCGCCCGTCGGTATTGCAGGCAGAATTTGCGAGTAAGTCATTGTGCAGTGCGAGTTAACTTGGACAATGCTAATACATTATACAGAAGCATGCGGAAACGGAAATACAACCGCAATAATAAACTTAGACATTCTCATGTCGAACGACAACTTAGCCGAAGCCCATACGCAGATTAATTCCGCCTTCGCATCTCTGAACAACAATGTTGAACTTTTCGTGGTTGATGCAAGGGCGTGTGGCTCTTATGGTAATGACCCGATCTGGGAAGTTCCCATAAGTGAGTGGGATCGCCAGGATGACACACTGCGAATTGGTCAAAGGATGCTACGCCAGGTCAAGTTCTTCCTTCAACAATTGGTTCAGAAATCAAAGGCGCAAGGAGGAAGCGCTTCACTCAGCCTTTCTCAATCGCAATTATTGGAGCCCGAGATCACTTCGACAGTGGACTAGATCAAGTCATCCATAAACTGCAGCGAGACATTTTGCTACTCCATCAAGAAGCTTCAGTTAACTTTCTTGATATTGACTCGTCTGTCGGCGAGGCTTCGATTGTTGCAGCAATTGGGATATTGCATTCAACCAAGGCTAGTGGCAGAGTTATCTCGATAAATGCCGTAACCAATCTGCGTGCCTCGACGACTGCAGCCGGTCCTGATTCTGTCACGGCAGGTCAGAATACACAGTTATGCAGGCCAATATCTCTCCGTTCCAACAAGCCTAAAGTAAAGGTGGCTTTGTCCTTTGATTTCGATGCACTCTCTGCGTTCTTGGGCACAGGAGAACACCCAGATAACAACATGTCTGATTACAGCACTGGTATATTTTCCGGGCAAATCGGAGCTCGTCGGATGTTGCGCATGTTGCAAAAATACCAGCTAGCAGATAAGGTCACCTGGTTCATTCCTGGGCACACCATGGAGACTTTCCAATCCACCGTGAAAGAAGTAGTCAATTCCGGCGCTGAAATTGGATTACATGGTTACGCTCACGAAGGCGCATACCAGATGACCCCGGCCCAGGAGCGAGAAGTCTTGATTAAATGCATGGAAGTATCCCAGCGACTAACCGGCAAAAAAGTCCAAGGGTATCGTGCACCCATGTACCAACTGCGCGAAACAACAGTTGCGCTCCTCAAGGAACTTGGGTTCCTATACGATTCCTCACTAAGTCATCATGACTCACAGCCATATTTCACCCCAGAAAGTCCTCCTGTCCAACGGATTGACTTCTCTCAGCCGGCCAGTAGCTGGATGAAACCTACTCCACTGGCCTCCATGAATACGCCTGTCGGGCATCCGCTAGTAGAAATTCCTACCAACTGGCATAATGAAGACATGATGGCAATGCAATACTTCCCACATCTCCATAACAGCCAAGGATATGTCGACGCTCGAGTCGTAGAGCAGAGGTGGAAAGATATCTTCCTTTGGTTGTGGGAAAATGCTCACCATGAGCAGGAAGATGGCAGCTTTGTATTCCCACTTCTCATGCACCCTGATACCAGTGGAATGGCGCATGTAATTGGGATGGCGGACCGGTTTGTTGGTTGGCTCCGGAGCTGGGGTGATTCTGTCGAGTTCCATACGTTTTTTAGTATCGCTCAGGCCTGGCTGAATGAGCAAGGAAAGTAATGTCCTTGGAATGTTAAAGGGACATATTTGCGTATGTGACTCCAAACAAGTATTAATTGACATCGTTGTCTATTGTATGGTCTCCCCGACTCTTAGTTGTAGTCAAGTACTCCTTCTATCAAGAACCGCCCTGTAGAGACCCAAGAAATTCTCAAGGTTTAAGATTAGTTGAAAGGAAGGCTGTTGTACTGCCGATGATAAACATTTTCACCAAGTCTTAAGAAGTATGGTCGAAGGATAGGGCTGTATTATAGAATTTACGTGCTCTTAGTCCATCTTAGATCTCTTCATCGCGAGATATTTATTATCTTCCTTCCTAACAATACCCAGTGGATGCCAGATAGGACGACCACGCCTTCAAATCTCCTTCCCTCACCTTCGCAAATATCTCGATAAATTCAAACGGATCTTCAGCTCCATCAACCCGGTGTACTCCCTGAATAACAAAAGAAGGCACCCCCGAATTAACCGTCTCTTTATTCCTCCGAGCCTCCTCATCGACCACATCAGCCGCCAAACTAGACTCCAAGCATTCATCAACCTCTGTCGCATCGATACCAGCATTCACAGCAAGATCCCTCAACACTGCCCTCTCCGAAATGTCCCTCTCCAACTCATGATACGCCTCGAAGATACTCTCCACCAAGGCATTCTGGATATCCGGTGACTTCGCCTGGGTAATATGAACAAGGCGATGCGCATCAAGAGTATTACCAATTTTGCCCCCGTCCTTGAAAGTGATTCCGACAGAGCGTCCTATTTGTGTTATGCGATTGAACATTGCTGTTCGCTGTTCGGGCGTCATCCCGCTCAACCAGACATCTATCAAATCAGCCTTGTCGACACTGTGGGGATGTGGGTTGTAGTCAAGGTAGTAAGGTCGCCATTTTATGATGAAGACATCGGATTTTCCACCAGGGTAGGTTTTTTGGTATAAGGATATTGCCTTGTCTAGTTTGCGTTTGCCGATGTAGCACCACTGAGCCTACATCAGTGGGGTTGGTTGTGGGTGCTTAGATCAATGAGGACTTACCGCGCAAACAAAGTCGGAGACCACGTCAATATTTATTACAGCCATATAAAAGAATTGGAACATTTACTTGAAGTAAATATTGTAGGGAGTTCGAGGAGTTCCACTAGATAGACTAGTTTTCGACACCGAATATAAAGTGTTTGCCTAGAACAAGGCATATGACGATTCAATAAGCCATGCTGGTATGAAAAAAAAAAGTAATGGGAAACTATTCTATGCATATCTTGATTCAGTACTTGTTTCTAGGCAACTGGGAAGCGCACACTTCATCATCAATTGCTCATCCTAGTCTTCTCATCTGGTATACATCTTCATTCTAGTACTATTGCAAAAAA
>MVGC01000444.1:0-19602 GCA_003589665.1 Aspergillus sclerotialis | reverse complement strand
TCTATCCTCTTCCGTATCCAATGCCTGAATAGTCTCGGTCTTTCCGTGAAGTACCCTCTTAACTCTCTTCCAGCAAGAATATAAATTCCAATGGGTTCCAAGCCTTCGTCGTCCAGGATTACACGGGTACAGGCCAACTTCTGTGTGAATAAAATCGACCGACTCTTGCTCGTGAAGAAGTTTATCATGGCGAAGTCCTCGAGAAGAAATTCCACCTCGGAGAACGAGTATTGCGGATGCCAAGGGCTCTGGGGGTCGTTCCGGGCGCGGTAGACCCAGACCCTCTGCGTTTGACCCACGAATTCCGCAAGAGGCTCTTTGGTCAAGGACATTTCGCCGGGCGAAATCAACGTTGCGGTGATATGCTCTTGCAGCGGTAATGGACTGGTAGGGGTGTTACGGCCGAAACCGACATCAATCTATAGCAGTGTCTTCGTCAGTATTTATTAATATCGATAGGTACTAGTACCTACTAGACTCGTATGGCGCTTGGGGGACATACCATATACTTTTGACCGGCTATAGTCACGATGAGGTTCATGTGGCTCCTATAGTATAGCACATTTGTCAGTCGTCAGTTATTTCCGAGGCAGGACACCCATAGCAATACACTTACAGGGATATATAGCCCTCATCGGCTGGATCTCCTGTAACTCTTGCACGACTCACGCGGCCTCCGGTCGGATACACCTGGTATCCCAGGGAGCATAGGACCACGTATAGCAGATTGGTATTTTCCATGCAGTATCCATCGAGGCCACGGACAACGAGTTTCTCGAAGACACAAGCAGGATGAATGGAGATCGAATGGTGGGTCGAGTAATGCAGAGCCGTATTTCCCCAGAGCCGTATTTCCCCAGGTAATCGACCCCAGATGTCGGCGTTGCAATTCCGTCAGGGTTGCCAGAGGATCCTGCTTCACAGAATTTCGGAGTTGGTCTAAGCGCGGGTTAGCATGAGCATTAGTGCCTGTGGGAGTGGCGTGGTCAGCATATTTAACGCGCTGGAGGTACAGTTCCAATTGATCTGGGTTGAGGGAGGGAGGGTTTGTAGGCATTCTTGGGCAACTCAGGGCTGAAGGTCTCCTATAAAATTAGGTGGGTTTGGGATATAAAATAGGGCAGATGCGGTCAGAACCCGACAGAACTACCGATCTATAGCCCCGACTTTATATGGGAAGCGTGCCTGCACGCCTACACCGCTGATACGCAGCAGTGTCGCCTCGGCTTCTACTGTTGATGGCCAATTTGCTCCCCCATCATCCGGCCCATACGCGGATTCCCCGTGCAATCGGCCCTAGCTGGTCGATGGGTTCAAGCATGTCAGTTCGTTACGCGGAGGATATGCTACCATTCATTACGAAACATAAAGATCCTTCACTGGCAGCCAACATTTCCGAGCGGCTGTTTTTTCGGGGTTGTTAAACTCATTCTGCATTTCTCTATCGGTACAAGTTCAGGTACATAAGTGCACCGTCATTAGACGTAGTGTGATATAGGCCATCGGACCTTCCTTTACTCCGACTAGACAGAGGGAGAAAACGTTCTAAATTCGTGGTGGCAAAAGGGTACTGGAGGGCTGGTCCACCTGGGCGTGGATTCCTCGCTCGCATACTTCACGACGGGCGCGAGAACGCGCAGATCGGCACCAAAGACCGAGTTAGAGAAGTGCACATAGTAGTCTTCGTTCTTCACCAGATCGCTGTTTTCGTCCCACGCCCTGAGAATATTGTAATACAGCGGCGCGACATGCGCATCGCTCGACCACGGGGCGAAGCGATAAGTTTCCTGAATCTTTCGGATGACCTCATGTTGGTATAGCCGAACCTCAGGATCCAGTGTCGCCATGTTGTATGCAGTCAGTGCGCTATGACCGTGATATGAGCCACCATATTTCGCCCGGTCCCGGAGTCCGCACATGATGGTAAGTGCCGTCAGAATGCCAGTTGACATGTCCGAGATGGGCAGACTGGGAAGCACACCCTGGCCCTTGGGGCATCCAAATGCCTGACCCATAACGTACGAGCTTCCTGCTGCCGCATCGGCAGTTTGCTGCCACCCCGGGCGCTCGCTGTAGTAACCATCCGGGCCGTAGCAGTTCTCGTCCACGTAAACGATGCCTCTGCCGCGCCTTTCGGCCATCTTTTGAGCGGCCTCGAAGCCAAACCCACGGCGTGCGAAAGATCCCAGGCGATAACCCTGGATAATTACATCGGCTTCTTCAAACAACTGCGTCAGTCGCGCGTGGTCGGTAGGGTTATCCAGATCCAGGTCGATCGTTATCTTGCCCGCCATCAAAGAGCAAGGCTGCGCAGGAGTGTAGTCCTTCAGTTTCGATGAATTCACGCGGATGACCTCGGCGCCCATGGATGCGAGGGCAGCGCCGGTGGCAGTTGCAGCAATAATGCGAGCCAGTTCCACGACCTTAATTCTCGCCAACGGGCGTTTGTCTGCCAGCTTGATCGGAGGCCTGGGCGGGAGGGAGGGACCATGTCCGTGTTTAGCATAGTTGACCAGCGGATGGCGAGCAAGAGATCTGCCCATTTGCGTGTTCCGCCAGCTTTCGGGCGAGTGAACTATCGAGCCCGACAGGCCGTGCTCGAGCATGAGTTGCTCAATCTCCCTGGCACGATATGTGCGCACACGGTCCCCGATAAGCCGGTAGGCTTCATCATTGGAGCTCAGAGTAGCCTCAGCGTCTCTTGTAATGCCGATTGTCCGTAGCATGGTCCAAGGGTCGAGCGAGCCGTGGAGCTGAAACCAGATGCCCTCATCAGCAGTCGGATAAATGGCCGTGGCACGATAGATTAATGGAGAGCCTGATTGACGGTCTTTATCCCACTGAGGCACGCTCGGCAGAGCGATAACGGATGAACCCATCTGCCCGTCGACAGTTACAAGCGCTGGAGTGGCTGGATACAGCCCTGCATGATTCGTGTTGACGTATGTGGTCGTGCTCGTGGTTTCGCCGCGAAGATGGAGTATTTCAAGGCCCACGATGCCAACCATCGCATGTAGCACTGCAGTAACAGCCTGTGCCTTGATCGGCCCGGGAAGGCAAGGCAGCTCGTCACCTTCGAATGTCACCCCATCTAGTAGGGCTTGATCCTGCGTGAATCCGGGCGTTCTGGCCGCGAAGACCTTCAACAGTCGTTTGCATTCTTCAGGCACCGGCGTGAAGCTCATGTCAACGTGTGTCCCCGGACCATAGTTGTCCTGCCGATCTGCTTCCCGAGTTGCGGCCATTATTCTTATGATACTTCCTGGAGTTTCGAGTTGAAGGATTTAACCGTTATGTTTTTAGTGGTCCAGGCTAAGCGGAGACATCAAGCATTTGTATCAAAGCAGCGTTCAACATAAATTCCGGTTCACCATTAGCCCAGATTGCTTACCGGCTATCTCCAGCACTAGTAGTAAATGATGTCTTCCGGATCTTCCAATCGGGGACCACGGGGATTGGCCGGGAGACCCATCTTATGTGGGGGAGCAGCGCTACCCGATTCCCCCGTAATGGGTACTGTATCCAATATCTGCGGCCCGTGGTCGGTTTGCCAGTTTGGGCCCCGCAATGGCTCTAGGGCACATTGTTACTAGTGCCCTTTTAATGACAGGCCCTTCACTGAAATGCGATTCCTAGCAGTTAGTAATATCTCCGAATGGTGGACCAGCTTGCAGTTCATACTAACCTCCAGCATGCAAGAACATGTTAAAACTGTCGCCGTCGTTGGCTGCGGTGTCATCGGGGCAAGCTGGGCATCTCTTTTTCTCTCCAGAGGCTTGAACGTCATCATTTTCGACCCCGCAGAAGGAGCTCAAGAAGTATTCAAGAAATACCTGCATGGCGCATGGCCTGCTTTGAAAGCATGCGGGACCGTCGAAGATGCCTGGGCGAAGAACTACAATTTCGTCGACAACCTGGAATCGAGCCTACCGGAAGCCGATTTTGTCCAAGAGGTAAGTACTATATACACCATACCGCAGTCATCAAGGCCACACGCGCAGCGGGAGCATCACATCGCTAATTAAATGACGTCTCAAGAATGGACCGGAGCGCCCCGAATTCAAGCAGCAGCTCATGCAGACACTTGATCAATATACCAGACCAGGGGTCGTAATCGCATCCTCCTCTTCTGGTCTGCCTGCATCTGGTTTTATCGGGCGGTGCCAGAAAGACCCGAGTCGCGTCCTGGTCGGCCATCCATTCAATCCACCACATCTCGTGCCCTTGGTGGAAGTCGTCCCTCACCCGGGCACCAACGCCACCACGGTATCCACGGCAAAGGACTTCTACCGGTTCCTCCGGAAGAAGCCCATTCTGCTGCGTCACGAAATCCCAGGGTTCGTCGCCAATCGCCTGCAGGCTGCGATCAACAACGAAGCGTACAGCCTAATCAGCCGCGGTATTGTCTCGGCCGAAGATCTTGACACAGCGGTAACATCAGGTCCAGGACTTCGGTGGGCTTTGACAGGTCCATTTGTTATAAATTCGCTTGGTGGCGGAGGAGGGCCGAACGGGTTTACCCAGCGGATTGAACGGCTCGGTCCTGCGATTCGGGGCTGGGAGGAGGATATGTTAAAGCATCGGTTCGATTGGAGCGAGGAAAGCGTGTCAGTGCTGAAGGAGGAGGCCTTGAAATGGCTAAAGTCAGTGGATTGGGATGGCATCAATGGGAAGAGAGACCAAATGTTGTTACAATTGCTGGAGGCAAAATCCCGGGGCTCATCGCGCCTTTAGCACGTACAATAAACGCCCAACAGGCTTCTGCAACCATCTGCTCCTCCACCGTCGGGCTGGGATTACTGATTGTATAGCAAGAGTAGGAGAGATTTTTGAATTGAGATGTATTTATTATTATCCAAATATTAGGAGAGTGGGTGAACGAAGGGTAGAGAAAGGAAGGGCCTTATAGGCCGGAGGTTGCTATCGACAGTGAGATTTGCCAACGTGACCCCCTTCTCTTGCTTTACACCCCTCTCTCTCTTTATCCATCTTCTTTCTTCCTTCTTCCTTCTCATCCCTCTTTCAAGGCTAAGAAGAGTCCTCAATTGAGATCTTTGACTGTCACCTTGACGGACGAGTCCTCAGAATATTGAAGAGCAAAGCCTCACATTAGGACCAAACCGGATAATGATCCTTTTGGGCCTAAGCTCCTTGGAGGTCATCGCGGCCTTATCTTTATCCCTCCTATCCTCCGCTTTAGGGCCTGAGGTAAAGATACCGGAGGTTTACTTATCGGGAAACAGACCTGGGGTAAACGGAAGAGCTCAACCAGGACCCATCATTGAACCGTAATAAGATCTAACTATACTATGTACAACTGAATTTCATAAGGAGCCCTTTTAGTCAAACCCACTCGCCCCGAAAATTCATCCTATGCCACAGAGAGCCAAAGATCGAACCACTCGATAAAACTCTTGAAACTCTGCTCTTTGGCCCATTTTTCATATGGATCGGACAAAAATGCCCGTGACTAAATGTAACTCTTAGCATGCATCGGGAGTGCAAGGACTACTATCAGGACCGACTCACGGCAAATCCATGTCCAAGGTCGGAGAACACCTGCATATTGAACCTTTTCTTTCCATTTGTCATAAGCTCGACTGCCCTGTTGCGTTGCTCAGGCATGAAGAGACTGTCTGTGTTTGGCACAGAGAAGAGAATAGGCGCTTGAACTGGTCAGCACTGCAGTTTGTTTCCAGATCGTTGGCCGAATGACTCTTTCTTACCATCAATGTTGAATACATGGCTTTCGTTCATGAACGCCGGATGAGCAATGGCGCCAGCCTTGCAGATTCCGTCTTTAGAAAGCTGGGTACAAACGAACCGCGCTCCCCAGCTGTCGGATAACACGTCAGTCAGTCAGTCATTCCCTTCAGATCTCAAAACAGTGTGACTAACCAATGCCCTGCGCAGACAAACTTGACTTTCCCGTTTTCGCCGTACGCTGCCTCGACGTCCTTTACCCACTTGGCAGCAATGCCGTCGGTGGAGCTCATGTGCTTGTTCTTCCAACCTTGGAAGTCAAAGTTCGGGTCATTCAAGGGATTCTCAGTATGCTTCCATATGGGGTCCTAATCAAAGGCGTAAGTAAGTGTCCCCGGCCATCTGGGGTCAGGTACTCGGCAGTCGTACCCCGGCGAAATAATCGACGCCCAACGTCAGATACCCACAAGCCGCAAACGCATCCATCGTCAAGAAATTGTTGATATGCAAGCCAAAAACGTCCGGGAAGAACAGGAGCACATTTCCGTTGGACGTCTTTGCATCCGGTGTGGCCACATAGGTGTCCACGCCGCCAATCTGCACGACTTTGCCTGCTGGATCTCCCGAATGAATCGAACCTTTGAGGCAGCACAGCTCGGCTGGCCTGGCAAGAACTGGATCTTCCACGGCGCTCATTCTGGATTGCTAAAAGACCGGGTTAAGGTGATGTTGGTTTGAATTTCGCCAGGTTACTTGGTATATATCCGATATTAGTCACCTTGTTGTTCACTGTCCGGGTGGTCGGGGCATCTTCGGGAGTGCTTGGACAGGCGCCAACGGAACACCCGCTTTGTGCCTCTCCTAAACCGCCTCGGGCTTCCTCACCAATGGCTGTGGGGGATGCGTATCACCATCACTCTGACCAACGCGTCATCCCCGCGCGGGGAATCAGCCGATCTCTTAATGCTGCTGGACCGTACTGGCCGGGATCAGCCTGCACTGCCCCGAGGCTGAATGTAGTTCATGTCTCCGTTACCATGTTTGGTACTAATATATCGCAACTTACCTGCGTCAAAGGGTTAATATGAAAGTTCCCATCCACAGACACGACACAGCAATTTCACACTATGACTGGAGATACTATCAGAGACTTGCATGTCGCCATCGTCGGTAGGTTTCCATGATGTGCAGAGACTTTTCGTGGTGCTTATCCGAGACCGACTCTAGGCGCCGGGATTGGGGGACTTGCCCTGGCTATGGGCCTGCAAAGGAAAGGCGTGCCCTACACGATCTATGAAGCGGCTCCCGAATATTCTGTTGTGGGGTAAGTTCAGATTCGCCATAATCTGATAATACTAGTATCTCCTCTAACTACAGAAAAAGCGCCGGCATTGGATTCGGGCCTAATGGCGATCTGGCATTGGACATGATCCAGGAGGGTTTTCGTGCTGAGTACGATAAGGTCTGCGTGGGCAATAAGCCGGGTCACCCTCAGGATATCTACTATGAGGGCATGCTCTTGAAGGAAGGTCTTGGTACGCAAAGCTGGTCCCTTTCCCTGACCAACAATCGGGGAGCCGTTCAACTACTAACCGTCTGCCAAAGGCCTCAGCGAATCTTGGCGCGGTAATTCGGCCTGGGGTCACCCAGACTACGTCCGCAGAGGTGTCCGTCACTCCGATTCGTGATACAGTCATCTACAAGGGTAGTACTGACTTTGACCAGGCCCATCGCAACGACGTCCTTCAAATCATGACCAGCTTCATACCGATCGAGAAAGTCCATTTTAGCAAGTGCGTAAAAGAGATTGAACAGTATCCAGACAAGGTCATCCTGAGATTTGCAGATGGCGACGTTGCTGAGGCCAGTATTCTGGTCGGAGCTGATGGAATCAAGAGTATGGTCAGGAAGCACGCCTTGGGAAAGTTGTACCCTAGCCAGGTCGAGCCTGTTTACGCCGGCTCGTATTGCTACCGAGGCGTGATACCGACATCCGAAGCCAAAGAGATCTTTGGTGACCTCACAGACGTAGCGAAGATGTACCTCGGCGACAAACGCTGTTGTGTCACTTATCTTATTTCGAAGGGCGATGTAAGTCGATATACCGTCAAGTTCCTTTTACAACAAGCAGTATGCTAACCGCTCACACTGTCAAGGAATTCAATTTCCTCCTTTGCGCAGTTGACGATAAGCCGTGGGAATTCAAGAATGTTGTATCCCAGAAGACCACCCATGAGGCTATGATGGCTGACTTTGGAGGACCTGGCGTCGACGAACGGTTTCGCCGATTGTTGAGCAAAGCAGTGCCGGTGAAGTGGGGGTTCTTCCATCATCGGTACACGTCGACGTATTATCATGATCGGGTCGTCCTTCTGGGTGACAGCGCCCATGCATCCCTACCTTTCCAGGCCGCTGGCTCCGGTCAGGGCTTGGAAGATTCCTTAATCCTCTCAAATCTTCTGGCCAAGGTTTTCAATTCCCCAGACCAAGGGGCAGCACTTGGACCATATATCCGTGCTGCATTTTCCGCGTACGACTCGATTCGACGACCGAGAGCTCAGAGACAACTTGAGCGGGCTCATGAAATGAGCCTTATGCTTTACTTTCAGTACTCAGAAACAGGCAAAGAGATGGAGAAGATCGCATCTAAACTGCAGAAAGGGTGGTTCGATTGGATATGGTTCCATGACTTGAACGGGGACATCGAGTCAGCGTTTTGGAAAATGGATGAGGCCCTGAATGTGTAAGTTTCGATGTCAATCACGTATATGTCTTTTTTATTTATATATGCAATGCGGCAGACTGCGTGCACGCAGATTACCAGAAACTTGCGCTAACAGAGACTCTTGGCTTATATCAGAGCGAAAATTTAATATCAGACAATATCAGCGATTCATGCCGATAATGGGCCCTGTGTCTCGGATCCTCGTCCTGTCCGCTCTATTTAATTTTGTTACTCCTGCTGGCTTACTCGCTTATACTTATTGTCAGTACCCTGTGCGCGTCCAGCACTTTAGCATGTATACTATGCCTTCACACTTCTGTTACACCCTATAAGGACTGCGTACTCATGAAGTTGGAAATCAATGCTCCGTACTGTTCTCATCATCAAAACTAGTAATTCTGTGATTGTATTCCAATAAATGGCTAACTGGCCTAGGTAACTGATTCCATAAGCAACTGTCGAAAGACGCGAGAAACGTTAAATACAGACCTTATTCAGTAGGTAGAATTTAGCTGGTCCAGGCCTAAGCTAAATTCGCCAAAGGAATGGCCCAATAACTCGGCCCTGGGGAATTGAGCCATGTCTAGGTCGGTAAGAGGTGGAAGTCCAAAGGAAGGCAGGATCTGCTCATAAGCTAAACCCTCACTTTCAGATCGGACGTTGTGACCGTTTCCGGAATTATATTGTTCGGTAGCTGCAGGAAAGTCTTCCGCCGCGTCAGCCTTCAAGCAAGCATTTAAGGTAGGTGGATTCGCCGGCCCACTAACCTTGGCCACTCTGTGGTTGGGAAAAGCGTCTGATGAACTTTGCACAATTATACGCCAGGCGGTTGTCCCTGTCTAACTTGTCCAGAACTTCTACAGCTTGATTCAGAGGGCCCTGAACGGGGTCCTGAGTAGCATTGTGGTCGATATAGACTCCATGCTGATCCAATACGGAGCGGCCAAGAACCACCAAAGCCGAATTAAATACTGATTGTCGTCAGTCAGTAAAATAGCCTCCTTGTTGTGTACATCAGGGATCACGTACCGTGGAACAATGTGAAGAACCAGACATCCAATTTGGTGTAGGATGGGTTGGGCGCGCTGACAACTGCATGTACTATCTCAATTGTCTTCTCGGCAGAGCGTATGCACTCGTGGGCTTCAGCTAGCGCAAGCTGAATCCTATACGGTAAGGGACTCCCCACCGGGGGCCCTCTCATGGTCAAGTAACGGAGAGTGGTGCAGAGTAGCGGTCGATGGATTAGGATATTGGCAAAATGATACCGGAGCGTAAGAATACCTCTCAACCGGTCTGAATCTGTGTCTTCACTTTCAGAGAGACTATATTCAGGGTCATAAAGACTCAGATATGGGGGTAAACTGGAAGACCATCGCCGAAGTTCCTGTCGCATCGCGCTTGCCGCCTGAATCGCCGTACTGTCGTCCATATCCTGACCCGGAAGACCAAGGTTCTGGCCGTATTGTGTGGCGATTGATCGACCCACGATCTGGTGCAGACGCACTGTAGCATCAAGAAATGCCGTGTGGATGTCTACGTCACTTAACTGACGTTGGGTCGTTTGCACCGTGGTAGCCCATGGTGATGGCATCTTCACCACGATGTACTCATCTGGTATCGCCGGCGGACGTCCACATGTGACGCTTTGGATTTTATCCAAGCAGTATATCGTAAGCCAGGTGCGCCGGCGGATCTCTTGCTGTACGGGGTGAAGCTCCTGTGCTGACTGCTCGGAATGTAAACCCAAAGCCATCGCTGTTCGAACGAGCATCCCATGCACCGTCCAAGTTTGGATGGGCCTTTGTGTACCCTGGAGATAAAGTGCGGCCAGCAAGAGGTAGTGTACAATGGAAAGGCTGACTGTTCGCATTGATAATTCGCTGCAGAGAGATACCGCCCGCTGGAAAAACACGTACGACCTTCTGAAGCGATGCTTTGCCGAAGCTTCTGCAGTTTGATCGATGTGGGTAGCCATTGCGAAGATCATGTTGAGCACGCCGAGCCAGTCTCTCCGAGCTTTGACGAAACCGCTTGCCTTGCACTCGTTATAGGTTTCCCTGAATGTCGGCTCATGGAGAAAGGGGAAGAGAGAGTTATACGCGTTGAAATAAGTGCTGAGCAGCGTATCCATCTCTCTCTCAGAAGGTAGGGTCATGGGTGAGATAGGCATATTTCTGGGAGATTCCATGACTGGCGGTGACTGCTCCCGAGACTCTGGTGCGGCGTTGCACTCGGAAGAGTTATTTTCTTTGTATGGCGCTTTCATTCCGTTCTGCTTAGCCTCGGAACTACAGATATTGCTTCTAAAAGACAACGAGTGAACAAAATGGTGGAGGAATCGCCGTAAAATGCCGGGGTTGGTTTATCCACGAATTCAATGGCAAGACCATCTGTCTTTGTGTCGTCTGAACCTGGGTCCTCCACGTTGAGCGTATCGAGATGAATCCCATCTTGCACCTGTCCAACTGTGCTAATGCTCGGGTGATCGCCAATTCGTGTAGTAGCAGATACTTCTTCTCTATTTGCCGCGCATGAAGAGAGGTGCCCTGTCAGCAAGTCGTCATGTCGTTGCAAAACAGATTCGACGTTTTTAAGCCGCTGTGTAAGCTCCGAGAGGTATTCTTTGCGCACTAGGAGATTTGTTGAGGAATCGGATGGCTCGTACTGGCACTCTATTGCCAGAGATGTGCATGCGGAGCATGACGGGCGCCGCCCATCGCATCTGCAAAGGTTTTGTTTTCAGCTCAGCGTCCAGCCTGTTGCGACATTCATATCGGAGTCCTACTCACTTTGACTTCCGGGCGCGGCACGCACTGCACGCCAAAGCAACGCGTCGGCGTTTCGGAAGTGGCTCGCCTTCTGTATACGCCTGAGTGATATTACCAGGCTGCTGAGATGCCATTGATGCCGTTCGTTATGAAAGGACCAAATGTATCATTGCGAACACAGCCTCATGACATTCGAAGGACAGCATGTGGTAGAGTCCCGGATGTGGGGGATTATTTAATAGCCATCTATCACCCACTAACCCACTAAGTATGGCAAAGCGGGGAAGCAGAGTCACTTGACGTTAAGGGAGTCTTGATGATGCCCCCCTAGGGTTCTCTGCTCCACGTGATCTCTCTATTGTCTTGTCGATGACTCCTTATAACTGATAGGCTGAGAGCGGACAAGGTGTTGGCCCAATAGCCGTTGACTGGTCGGACAGCACCTCATTTCCACTCACAGCACTCGTTCTCCGCTGACAAAGCGGAGAGACACCTCGCTTATTATCCACCATCCCCACCAGGTATCGACGCGGGGTGCAAGTACGGAGTAATAATACCCTAATAAGAACATGGAAAAGTCGGTATACTTCTCTCTCTGGATTTCCCAGTAAAGAGGAACGCTCATTGTTGAGAGACCTGGAGTAGATCCATTGACCCTCACGTGGGTAGGAGAACTAGATCAATTAGTAGCTTCAGACCTGAAAATTAATTGCCGATGCCGATGCCGATGCCGGCTGTTACTCTCCGGGCGGATGCCACAAAACATCTAATTGGATGGACTTGTTCCACGGCAATAGACTGAATAGAGGAACATGGATGATCTACCTAATGATCTATATTCCGAAAGGCCCTGCTTTTGCAGGGTTACTGGGACCGCTTTTTGGTTATACCAGAGAGATACCTAGTATGCCAATAAATCCGATGGTGCTGACAAGCTGCTACTATATATGATATTGCCTGACCCAAAACTATTTCCCTGTGCAGCTCAATCAATGGCCCATTCGTTCTATAGATGCAGATGTAGTGCTATACGTGCACAAAGTCACTTGGTGCATCCAAAAGTTCAATATACACGAGTAACCTATTGCTACTGGCCATCATTTCTTTCCCCTCCATATCTTCTCGATCATTGTTGCCACACCCAAGACCTTCTCGTCATTGAGTGTCTTCCCTATAACCTGCAAATTGACCGGATGACCATTCATGGTGTTGAGATCATAGAGGTCCCAGTTCCATGCATCCAGGTCATTGCGCGGTTGATAACCCTCTGGCTGGATGTCTATCTCCTTTCTAACTTCATCAACAGGAAAAGTGACAGCCGGATAATCGAGCAAGTTCCAGACCTTGGTGTAGCCCGTCCATCGCAAGCTTCGATGTGGGATAGCAGTATGCGCTGTTGTCGGTCCTAGAAGCACGTCGACGGGCTTTCCAGAAGGAGACCGAGTCGCGTTCCACCTGTTGAGGTATTCCTGCCTGAATGCAGACTTCTTCTTGTTCAATTGCCAATATTCATAAACCGATAATGCCTTTCCCTTTGCACGGTCGGCCAGTCCTTGTACATGGGGAATCATCGGCTCGCCAGCAGCGTTAAGATCACGGAGGATATCCTCAAACCCGTCAGCGGCGTAATATTGGTCCATAAGCTTAGCACAGTCATAATGGTTGGATGTATTCCATGCAATGATTTCGTGGCCTTGTTCCTTGAGCTTGGAGGCGAGGTCCCGGAGCGCCCTCTCAATAGGAGGATGGACCTTGACAACCCCATCATCTAGAATCAATCCGATTACCAAGGGCCGGGTCTGCATCTCCTGAAAGACCGTCTCATTCCAGGGAAGAGGAGCACATTTAGGGTCGAACTCCCAAGGCTCGGAGTTCGCGACTAGACGACTCACATAGCACAGAGACTCCATATCACGAGTCAAGGGGCCAGAAGAGAGATGGACATGTTCCTGGCCTTCAGAAGGTCCGCGCACTCCTATAGCTGGATACCTGCTACTCTAGGAAATGTCAGCACGGCAACTACCGCATATATATAATAGAAGGACAGCTAACGGTTGGCTTGAACGCGTATAATTCATTCATGCTTCCTGGAATTCTAATGCTTCCTCCAATATCTGTTCCCAGACCCAAGATGGACCCATGTAGAGCTAATAGGGAACCCTCACCACCAGTCGAACCACCTGAGGTGAAGTCGGGATTCCGTGGGTTTACCGTCCGACCCCAGAGAGGATTGTCCGTTTCGGCCCACTGTAATCGTTACTCAAAAATGTCCATATACAAAGCGGCACTTGGGAGAAACGTACCATGAGGGTCTGGGGCACGTTTGTTTTCAGAAAGACAATCGCGCCCATCTCCTTTAGGATCCGTACAATAATCGCATCTTCTGTGGCAGGAGAAAATGAGCGACCAACATATCCCAAGGTAGTATCCACTCCTTTAAGATTGAATTGGTCCTTGACAGTCACCGGGATTCCATGCAGAGGCCCTTGAAGATCACCAGTTTTCTGACGGTGACGGTCTAGCGCACGGGCTTGGGCCAGTGCGTCATCGAACACTGTTTCTGTAATGGCATTGGTCTAATAGATGTTAATCCAGATGACTACCTCAGTCTACTGAAAGGGCCATACCAGCTGATGAGCTATCACAGCTCTGTAGTAACCAGGTTAGCCTTCCATGTTCTCTCATCCGGTCAAGAAATGCCATCCCCATGAATCGAGACAGCCACACCTGTGTACGCACCTTCGAATGTATGCATGGGCCACCTGTTCAGCAGTGTACTTTCCCGATCTTAAATATTCGAGAAGAGTAGGGACACTATCAATATCGGTGATTTCCTCGGCAATAGGATCGTCTATGCGAGAGCGCTCCTGGACGTCATGAGCTCGGGGCACTCGTTTGTCCAGATCCGAAACCATATATGGCTTCAAGGCTTTGTCCCGAAGAGACCGTTTCTCGGAGACGATTTGTTCCCAGTTCCCGATATTGCCCATGGCGATAAACTGTGTTCAAAGTCTGACTGGGCTTCAAGCAAATAGTGCAAGAGCCAGCTAGGTCGGGGAGATACAAAATCACAGGATATATAGGCGCATCCTACCTAGAGCGAAGTTCGCGCGGATGGCAGTGGAATCCGGCCCAGTCGATAGTCGAATGATTAATCATGGCCATACATTATTCGCTATAGTACGGAGTACATATTAGCTATTCTCACTGGGAGTGGGAAAGTACGGGGAAATAGCGGAATCTTTCTTCACTTGCGTATCCCGGCGAGGATCCCGACATCCCACAGCTTCCCGGTGGAGAGAAGAAACCGATATGTAACTGGCTGAGCCGGCAGAAGCCTTCTCGCTAAATAATTGGCAAACAGGGGGTAAACCGAGTAACGGATAAAGAAGTGTGTCGAATACGAGGGGTCTCTGAAGCGATAATCCTTAACGACTTTACTCTCCTCGCCGCTGAGTAATCGGTCTACTTAACGTATTCCACAAGCGAGCTGGCCGTACGAGCGTTTTAAAATAGAAAAACGGTCTATATCGAGAGGCTGTAAGAGATGCGATGAATGCGCTAATATCGTTTTCGCTGCAGATTCGATCGAATTGAGGCGTTAAATGGCTACTATGGCCATCAAGAATTAAAAGTCGATATTTCCCCTTCGTACGACTAGTAGTTATCGGGATAAAGTGGTTTTGAAGCCACGATAGCCCAATCTCATCGGTCGTCCATCCATTTTGGCTGATTTCGATCCGCCAATCGTGTGGTAAATTCTTATCCTCGTACCATGCCCGCTGGTAGACCTTAGCCTTAAAGATAAGGCATGGCGGAAGAGCCCAACCCATTGCGTTAACAGTCTCGATAGAAGTGACCCATTCGCGATTCCCAGGCTGTAAAAGAGATCTCCGACCGTAGTATTCTGCTCTCGTAACCACTTTTGTGGTAGCGATAAGGCCCATCGTAGTTATATCTTCGCGAGAATCGTGTTTTAACCTCGTCGTGGCGTTTTATGAAGTTATAGACCCAATTCTTCCCAATAGTCTGCCGGCCACGCTTCGCAAGAAGAATATTAGCCATTTATTGTACCATAGCTGGCCGTGGGGCTGCACCGCGCTGATCCATAGAGAGAATCCATTGTAGAAGTGTTTCTTCTTCAGTTTGAGTCAATTTATGATTATTGGCGCGAGTCTCAGCTCGATTAGCGGTTCCATTGCGACGCGTTCGAAGTGTAGCGTCTGGCACATTAAATCGGCGTGCTGCTTCACGGAGAGAGCGAATTTCTTGCTTCTGAATAGCCTGAATAGCTAACAAGATCCTACCCTCTCATTCGATAGATTCTCGGCTGTTTTTAGAGCGATTTGGTGGCATGGTGGGTGGTTAAAATTGGTATTGTAGGTAGGAGGAACGCGAATTTAGTGGGGTGGTCAGCGCGCTTAGGCGGCCAGCTCGCTTGTGGAATACGTTAACGTAACTAGTTAGTCTAAACGCTGCCCAGAGATTAGAACTAGGCTTGCTTAAAGGATTAATTCCCAGAGAGCACTGTGTGAAGATTCTACACTATTAATAAAAAACACCACATGGCATTGATTGGAGGACAACGATGATAAATAAGCCGCAAGCGTGTCCATTAGTTTCCAATATACCTCTCCGCGATCTCGTTATAGCGATCACCCTGCGGCTTCAATGAATCGATGACGGTGCGCATATCCTTTATCTCGTCATCCGTTAATTCTATGTTCCTCGAATCCCAGTTCTCTTGGAGACGCCCCGGTTTCGTCGTCCCTGGAATCGAAATCATGCCCTGAGCTGCCACCCACGCAAGGGCAATCTGTGGCAACGTGCACTTCTTGTGTTTAGCAAGATCCTTGAAACCATCAACAATTCTCTTGTTGGCGTAGAAGTTTGCGCCTTGGAACTTCGGGACTGAAGAAAGAAAGAAGGGCGTCAGCAGAGCCCCTTTAGCAAAAGAAAAAACAGAATAGAGGTGTATATACTTTGCCGCCTATAGTCGTCGAGTTCGAAGTCGTCCGGCGTTTGGTAGGGAAAGTCGTCTACCAGCCATCCATGACCAAGAGGACCGTAAGCTATGTATGCGATGTCGAGCTCGCGAGCGGTGGAGACAAGACCATCAGACTCGTGGAGAGTCTCGAAAGCGGAATATTCTGCTTGTACGGCGTCGATTCGGGCCACTGTGGAAATTGATACGACGGTCAATTTCTTTTTTTTTTTTTTCTGCTGCAGCTGATGCGTTGCACTGCACACGAAACTCACTTGAATTTGCCTTCCGCAGTGTTGCGGCCGAGCACTCCGATAGGCCGATATACTTCGTTTTGCCTTCCCTGCGGAGCGAATCGAGTGCAGGGATGGATTCTTCGAGTCTTGTATCTGGGCACTTCGGTTAGTTTATACTTGCCTGGGAATTGATTAGGCCGAGGGACTCACTCGGGTCGATGCGGTGCAGATAGTATAGGTCCGGCGTGAAGCCAAGCCTCTCGATAGTTCCCTCGATATATGTTCGAATATGCGAGGCCGAGTTGGTGACTTCACCGTCTTCGAAGGCGGCAATACCACATTTGGATGCAACTATCATTTATCCACTTTGGTCAATTGAAAGATGCGCTGCCGTGATCATTGAAATCACCAGATAGAGGGCGGGGCACATACGAAAGATTTTGTCGCGGCAATTGTGCTTCCTGATAAAGTCCCCCAAGATCTTCTCATTTACACCGGCGCCGTAGGAGACCTAGGTCAAACGTGGAAATCAGCGAGGATGTTGGCTCTGGGCATTTATTTGGGATGAGACCTACGGCAGTATCCCAGAATGTACAACCCAGCTCTAGGGCTTTGAGTAGCACCGGCTCGGCCTCCTCATAGCTAAGGTTATTACCGAGCGCAAAGCTGATGCCCATCGCACCGAAGCCGGGCACAGGCACTTCCACGCCGTCCGCGAAGTGCAGTGACTTGACCATCGCTGCAAGAAATTGTAGATGGTACGGGACGTGGTGCTGCTTGGGGTAGTGGTATTCCAGAAAAGTTGGCTAAGAGGCCTGTGTTGCGAAATTATGAGACTTTTCACTGTCTGCACCGTTTTCTTGCCGACACAGCAAAGGGAGATACCTCCCCGCGGGTGATTAAACGGGTCGGCGAGGTCTAGGTGTGATGACGATGCCGATGCTTCCCCGGTTCCGCGACTGGAGCCGCGGGGCTTAGTAAATACGAGGATGGGCGCTTTCATAGTGGGTCGGGATAGATGGATTTAGCGGAAGACGTCGGGTAAACATACGCGGGCGTCTGGCGGTCTCGGCTGGCGACTTTTCTCCAGCACTTCGTTAAGGACGCGGGGCTTAGACTGGTCTGGTCAGTGGTACTTGTTTACGCGCCGATCGAGCGATGCTTTACCTGCCAAGTATCCAGCCGCCACCGTGAGTGTACACCGAGGGATTCCTGGTTCATCGGGCTTAGATTTCCGGTGTCTCGCTATTATCTCCAAGATATAGTATGTAGTACTCGGTATGGACAGGACCATTGCGGGCTTGGCCGATTCAGCTAAATCCTCCAGCCACCCTCGGCTATAAGAGCCTCACCCAGTACTGTACTGATCCTCAAGAGGTGTTGATCACGGAATCTCGGTGCCACAAGAGATACACCGACGGGCATGCCATGAGCTCCAATGAATGCAGGTATGCAGGTATGTTGATGACCGGCATATGGAATCCCTGGACTAGGTTAGCTTAAGCTAAATGTAAAAGGCTCAGGCGTCTGAAAAAAAAAAAGCACTCACCGTCTATGGAGTATTAAAAGTCGCGCTTCCCATGTCTCCAAGTCCGAGTGGAGCTTCGTCCACGGCACCAGGCGTTAGGGTGACGGAGTAGTTCTTCGCCATGTCGTTGATTATGCCCCGCATTTCAGCGTAGGTATCCAAAGCTTCCATCACATTTTCATTGGTGTAGTTGGCCGTGTTTTCGACCATAGCGCAGATTTCAGGAGCCGGATATGCTTTGTCCACTCGATATTCCCTCAGAAAAGATCTCTAAGCTTCAGCCCTCGTGATAACCTTTTGTATTCTCCTAAGGGCCTAGGCGTCGGATAGTTAGGGTGGGAAGGGTACTTCCTCGACCTGTGCACCGCAATTCTGGAGGATTGCGGCAGCTTTGTCTATCGCTGCAACGGTACTGGGCCCTGCCTGGGTCCACATGGGTGTTTTTTCAGAGCTACGGAGACGCTCTGTGGAGGTATGCCTTCGGGTGACTCGTCGCCCTTAATGGTAAGCATATCGGCAATTAATTGCAAATCGTCGACGCTACGGCGAAAAAACCGAGGGTATCGAATGTAGGGGCGAACGTCTTTTGCCCTTCGAGCAAAATGGCATTGTGGTTGGCTTAATGGCGAAGACTCCAGTATAGGAAGCTGGGCGGATAACACTACCACCCGTCTGTGCTCCCAGGCTGAGAGTCACTTGGAAGTCGGCTACTGCAGCAGCAGAGCCACACGAGGAGCCGCTTGGAGTGCGATTTGGGTCGTGTGGATTGGTGGCGTTAGGTCCCGAATCGGTCACGGTGAATTCGGTTGTGGTCACTTTGCCTGCTGGGAATATTAGAACTATCGGAAAGGAGGGAGGTGGTAGATGAATCGACAGACCAAAGATCAGGGCCCAAGCATCTCGGAGGATTGCAACCGCGGACGAATCAAAGCAAGACTGATGTCCGGTATATATAGGAGACCCAAACTGCGTAGGCATATCTAGGATGCGTAAGCTTTGGTACTGGTGATGCGACTGCTAGGCAGTACCTTTGGTATTCGCGATGTCTTTGATACCTATCGCTAGTCCATGCAATGGTCCTCTCTCATTGTAGGGGATCTGATCCAAAGCTCGAGCCTGTTCCAGAACAAATTCAGGATCTAGGACATACTCAAGAATCAGTAGTTTTTTCCGCATTGATATAACCACATGGGTAGGCGAAGCTTATCGAGGTAAGCCCATGCTTTAACAATGCTATCCCGCTCGTTGATGCGGTCCAGGAGAGACTGGGCATATTGCTCAACAGTAAGGGTGTTATTTTTAAACAAATCAAGCACCTGTGTAGCGCTCAAAAGGTACGGTTGTGCCATTCCCGACGGAATCCTAGACGATGAGGACCAGAGGGGATACTGGAGGGGATGCTGGGCGCAAATCGTGTTCGCATGGTACTAACTGGGAGGCCGCACGAGAGAAAGTAAATGGACCTGCTCTTGAACAGGATGAGGACAAGATAGAGAAGGAAGACAAAATCCACGGCCGCATCCGCATCGTGGGGTAAGTACAGATTGTACTACAGAGTGAAAAAGTGACACGCGAACAATGTGATACACACAAGACAGAAGGAGATCCTTGGCACTAACCCATCTTCTACCCTACATCCTCTTGAAGGTAGTACT
>MVGC01000443.1:0-19713 GCA_003589665.1 Aspergillus sclerotialis | reverse complement strand
GGGTGGTTTAGGTGGTGGTAGGTGGTTCGTTCTGGGGCTTGTATGGATGGAGTGGATGGGATATATGGGATGGATTTATGATGATTATGATGTATCAGACAATCGTTTTTGTTATTGCATGTTGATATCAAACTGTCGTGAATAGGTCTATTAATCAATGCCATTTATAAGTGATCAGAATGCTATATCGACCAGTAGACTATACCAAACGTTTAAATATCCAAAATTATTCCTCATCCTCCTCATCCTCGGCTTCATCATCCTCATCTTCACTCTCTTCAGCCGTCTCTTGAAAGTACGTCCTCCAAGCATTAAGCCTATCCCCTTCTTCATCGCCCCCGGAAAACTCATCCCATTCATCCCACTGCCCCAAACTCATCAAATGCCTCATAGTCGGCCGTCCATGCGGACAATTCCACGGCTTGTCAATAGTCCCCATATTCCTAACAACTCTCGCCATCTGCTTCTGAGTCAAGGTCTTTCCAATCATGATACTAGATCTGCATGCGCGCATGGCGAACATCTTCCGCACTTTACTCGGACGAGGAATGTAGGCGTCGGATGTAGCGGCGGATGTACTCAGCGTCGGTGATTCGGATAGCAAGGCAATTAATTCCTCCAGATCTCGAATGCCAAAGACGACTTCTTTGCTCAATGGGAGAGAGACTAGCTTGCATCGTCGCCCAATGGGTTCGTTTCCACTGTCGTCTATTTCCACGATGAAGCCATTCTTCTCCAGTGCTGTTCGGTTCTCCAGAACGATCTCCTCTTCCACGGCTGTGAGATCGAGCGTCTTGGGCTGAACAAGACGTTGGTTCTGTACCACTGTTTCTGCTTGGAGACGCTCAAAGTTGAACTTCTCGTCGGAAGCATGCTGGTCGATGATAAAGAGCTCATCTTTCGATGGCAATCCATCGGAACGGTCGTCTGAGGATCTTGTTGCAATAATGAACCCGAGGTTGAATTGCCCGATAATACGCATCTTAGAGAAATCATCCTTTGTCACTGTTAGTGAAAGACTCTCTTCGGCTGTTTCCTGCGATAATGCAGCCTCAGCCTCGCCTTTAGCCTTTGAGACCTCGATTGTTTGGGATTGAAGGCTATCTTGGAGCTTATCCATCTGGGACTGAATTGTAGAGAGTGACCCATTGATTGTACTAATAAGTCGAACGGTGGAATCGCGATGTGCGGCACCTTTGTTCAGCTTATTCGCTCGATGGACGTTGTTTTCCTGCGGCAGTACGGCTTTTTCCTCCGCCTCTTGAATAAGACGTTGGACTTCTGCCTCTTCCTTTGCCTTCTTCGTCTCTTCATCAATGTCATTTCCATCTGGGCCAGCAGATGGTTCAGCATCATTCGTTTCCACGCTATCATTTATACTGGCATCAGGTAAACCACGATCTTGCGTGACACTCTCATCAGGTGACGGCGAACGAGACGGAGATCGCTCGTCGACTTGGTCATCCTGAAAATCTTCATCCTCATCCTCGACATCCTCATCATCCTGACTACCAACGTCTTCTTCTGGCTGCGATCCTGGCGCAGCAAAGCCTTTCATATATTTACCAAATATGTTAGGACGAGACGGAGTATGGATGCGTCGTTTCCGCTCTGAGGCTTCGGCCCCAGAACTGGCAGACCCAAAGCCTCTCTTTTTAGGTATCCCACTACCTATCATCGAGGTGACCGTCTTGTTGCCTACGGTGATTGTTGCGACCTCTGCTGGCAATCGCCTAGGGCGCATTCGATCAAATGCATTCTGTACGGCATTTGGTACTTCCGCCTGCGAATCGGGTTGGCTTATGGATATAGGCTGTTCGTTTGAAGCAGCAGTGCTCTGAGGCGTATCATCTTCTATATTAGACTGAGAACCTTCCCCATTGTCAAGTTGAGGAGTTGTTTCATGTAATTCTGGAGGCTTCTCAAGCATTGTATTGTCTTGTGTATCGATTTGGGCAGGGGTTTCGGGCACTTCGGATTCTCTGCGACCCCTAGGAGTGATTGGTGAGGACTCCAATTCTCTACTTTCTGATATGCCGCTACGGGAAGGAGAAGGCACGGTTGGTCGGTGATCCAGGCCACTTAGCAAGCCTTTTAGCCTATTCTGAGTACTTGGTTGGCTTGACCCTGGCTCTTCGTCAGAATGGTCCTTGCTGTCTTCTGCTTCCTCGGGGAGATTGGAAGGCTTGGACGGGGTCAAAGTATCTGGCAATCGGGACTGAGAATAATGCTTAGCAACAGATGACTTCGAACCGAGTACTTGCGACTGAGGAACTGTCTGATCAGAAGTCTCAAAAAGCTCAGTGAGAGATGATTTAAGAGACTCTATCATAGCACCAGCATCGTGTAACAGAATAGTCCGCTTGTCAGGCGACACGTTGACATCATACGCATCAGTATCCATATGAAAATCAGCAAATATAAACGGCGACTGAGAAACATTAAAGGACTTGTAGACCTCATTAAAAGCCTTCGCAATCTGCGGTAGTCCACAGGGGCGAGAGTTGACAAAGAACATCTGGCGATCAGGCGTCTGTCTTCCCTCCCCGAATACAGGCCGAGAGATATGACCTTTGACCAAAATCTTATTAGGCTCTCCCTGATCTCCTCCAACACCTCGTCTTAGAGCCACAGAAGGTTCGAACTCCAATGTCAAATCAAGCGGTATCAAAGCCGACAAAGTCTTAGCACCATATACATTGGCGATATTCTCCTTAGTGGTTTGATTGCCATTTGTAGTGAAAACCACCACATTCTTCGTTTTGCCGACAGTATTCCGGACACTGAATCGTACACCAGTACAGATACAAGCGTATGCATTGAGGAGATTCAAAACCTTCCCATATTCGCGTTTGATGTTCTTTTCCAACTCCCGACGCCGGACAGGAAGCTTCTTAAACAAACCTTCTACCGACGCAGTTGTACCCTTCTGACCCGCAATAATCTGTGTCTTTTTCAACTTCCCTGACACTTCAAAATCTAATCGATTGGCTTTGGGGGCTTGGTTGGCTTGGGCAGTGACGATATGGAAGTCGGACAGGGCGCAGAGTGACGATAGAGCTTCCCCTCGGAAGCCGAAGGTTTTCAGACGGGTGAGGTCATCGTAGGAATATAGTTTGGAAGTATAATGTTTAAGAGCTGAGAAATTAGCTTGATATCAAGCTAGACAAAGGAAGCAACGTAATGAGACTCACCGATATTCTCATAGTTCTCTGGAGATATCCCGCTCCCATTGTCTTGTACCTCAATCAGGTCGAGCCCATTATTCTTGAATCGAACCTCTAGCAACAAGAAAAGAGCATTAGAATTTTATCGCATGCACCAGAGAAATATCATGGCCGGAGTTACAGCTTACCGATCGATGTAGCACCAGCATCGAGACTGTTCTCGACCAGCTCCTTCGCAACTGAACAGAAATCGACAATAACCTGACCGGATTGTATTTGATGAACCTGGAAGATCAGGATTAGACATATTCACCACACAATAATTTAAATACCGTACCGAACGGGCCTCGATGGCCTTTATGGTAGCCATGTTCATGCCATGATGGTTGCGGAGAGTTGGAAGATCAACACGGGCATTCGCGTTCAACCAACTAATTTACGCGTGATAAGATAATCGGTTTCCGTCTGATCCATACAACAAACACAACACTATTGAACCAGCTATTATTACCCTTATACTTAATGATAATATTTAAGAATAGGCTATCATTCTCAACTATGACATTACTACATTCAAGCGAAGGAAGAATTCCCAAGGGCTCATAATCATTTGACGCCAAACTCCATCAACCCATATCAAGAATTGCCAGTCGCTAGGGTACTTAATACACATCAAATCGATCTGGCATCAGGACGGGCGCAATCAAGGTCCACAGGTAAATTGCATAGCACACCCAAGCACTGATAATCTTCACCCAGCTGGCCCAGTAAGTTCTACCCACAGGGGCGAAGTCATCCGTTGCTTCAACCTCCAAGTTTTGAGTCAACAAGGTAGCAACCCACGTTGTTGCCAAAAAGAAGATAATATGGAACAATGAATAATTATACTGGGTTGAGCCCCTCTCGTCGTCTTTCGTATCGTACTCGTCCGACTCATCATCATCGTCGTCGTCCAAAGCACTGGCGGGTAAGCTGCCACTCTCCACTGCGGCACGAAGCGCTTCAGCGCGCATTTCACGACGGCTGGTTGGTTGCTGTGTTACAAGTCCATGCTCATTGTCTTCAGTCCCTAACGGGGAGTAGTTGTTTCCACCCTTAGACCCGAGAGCAATGCCTTGGGTCGCAGCGCGGGTGGTAGTATAAGCGATCGTCGCCATTGTGACTATAGCACCTATGACGATGCTGGCGGTTCTCGTGCCCCGCGCGCGCAATAGAGGATTATTGCATTGTGGGTTGTCCGGCTCCATGGAAACGGCTGACATTGTCAGGTATGTGCAGTAAACTGTCACCATAGCTGCTTGTGCCAGCCCTGCTTTGGAGTTGTGTTCTTGTACTGTAGGCTGAACGGATACAAAGGAAATGATCAAGAAAACAATAAGGTTGACCTATTATCATTAGCAAAATGGAAGCTCTAGACTTTGAAAATCATAGGAACTCACAGTAATAGCAGCTTTGTTCATGGTGCATCCGCTCGACGCAAAGAACACATACATCAAAACCGTCATAACGATCGATGCAATATACATGCCGAGAGTCGAGCCAATAAGTAAGCCCCGCCACAGTCGCGAGTCGCTATCTTCGATCTTCTGCAGGCAAACTTCAGCCCATGAGTGGGCAAGGTCCACAAGAAGAATAAGGCCGAGCAATAAGAAAAGCATGGCGCAGACGTAGGCAATATAGTGGCCGTACACAAAGAAAAACGATTCCGGAATGAAGAACGACATGACCACAAATCCAATCCAGAAGATAACCTTAGGACCCCAGAAACCATTCTGTAACGCGGCTCGACTATCCTTGGATGTCTTGACGCCGAGGAGCAAGAGCGCAAGGATGAGATGGAATAGACCGAGACCGAAGTTAATGCGATGAACAGCCACCCAGCCATGACACTCCTTCCCATCACACCGAATTTCCATATAATTTAGAGTCAGATGTTGAAGCTTTTTCAAAGCCCATGGCGTGAGCATTATCCAAGAAACGATAGAATTAAGCAAGAGGATAAAGGCATAGGCAATCCTCGTCGCCATACTGTCACAATGTCAGCATAATGAAGTACATGGAAAAGCAATAAACAAGGATCCTTACCTGCTCTGAAACTTTCCACAGGCATTACAGAGTGCAGAGCAAGTTGCAGCACCGCAACATGAGGTCGCCACAGTAATGAGCTGAAAGGTCAGTAACAGATCGAAGGGGAGACACTTAGACGATGACATACCGTGCTGACGCTCGGAACCGCCATAAGCGGTATAGACAGTAGAGCGCCCATCTTGCACTAAGTTGCCGATGGGATATCTGTAGCGTTAATGATGCCGGACAGGAAGGAGGAAGGAGAGAAGGCAGAAGGGCAGGACCTATCATGAGGAGAAACTGCCAAGAAGCTAAGGAAGGCCGGCCACCGCCTCCGTCATTGCTTACATAACAAGGGCCTATCAGAATGCGGAGATCATTACTATACCAAGACTTTCTCTCTGTCTCATCCTTCTCTCCTTCGTCGTCCTGATTCTTCCTGACGTCCTTTCATTTTCCAATTTCTGCACTTCTGCCATCTGGTCTTTCTTTTTACTTTTTTAGATTGATGATTTGGCTGGGGTTTTCTTCTGTTTTCCGCCTTCCTACTTTTCCGGCATCGGGCGCTCCTTTTGGCCCCGTACCTTTCTCCGAATGTTGACACTTGGCCGGACTTTTCCATGTCTGGGTTAATCGAGATATTTACAACCGCCTACCTTTTCATGCAGGGAAACAGTGCTGGGATCAATTACTATATCCGTACCTGACCGAGTAACAATGTCGGACTCAATTCACAAAACTCAACGGATTGTATCTGTTGTAGCAGGAACACTTGTAGCTTTGGCCTGTGGAACCAATGTACGGTTACTCGACCTGCGTCTTGCATCTCACTGCATTCTTTAGATCAGAAACAAGTATTGACCTGTATCCAGTATGCATATTCAGCATGGGCCCCTCAATTTGGAGAACGGATGAAACTTTCGTCAACCCAAAGCAATCTGATCGTGAGCTTCCGAACAGACAAGAAGGGATGATATCAATGCTCATTTTTCTAGGGTGCTGCTGGGAATTTGGGAATGTACGCTTCTGGCGTTCCTTTAGGGTTGTTGACTGATGCGAAAGGTCCGCGCACCACAACTCTGTTGGGAGCCGTGACCCTTTTAATAGGGTACTATCCCATCTACCAAGGTATGCCTCGATATCTGTCATTCTCGCCGATATTTGAACGGGTCTAATCCTTTAATTGCGCAGCATACGAGAATGGGAAAGGCTCCCTTGGGGTTGCCTTTTTATGTTTCTTTGCTTTTCTTACCGGTTTTGGAGGTTGTTCTGCATTTTCAGCGGCTATCAAGACAGGTAGGTCAGCGCGTCTATTGAGTCAATAACAGCAATTGGCTAAAATTTGTGACTACAGCTGCTTCGAACTTTCCTGACCATCGCGGCACAGCCACTGCGTTTCCTTTGGCAGCGTTTGGCCTTAGCGCTTTCTTTTGGTCTACGGTTTCAACACTCATCTTCAAGGACGACACTGGTCGATTTTTGTTATTGTTGGCTCTGGGAACCTCTATTTTGAGCCTTGTTTCAATCCCTTTGCTTAAGATTTTGCCGCCCAGTGATTCTTACTTCCCTATCTCGCAGCCACCTAGGCCGGTCGAGTCCACAAGATTGCATCGGACGAGGTCTAATGCGGGAGATCCAGATGAAGCAGGTACGCATAGCACCACTGCTTTTGAATCACAGCCCCCGGTGCATGCCAGATCGTTGTCATCAGTCTCGAACCCCCGTCCACAAACCCTTAATCCCGACCACGATGAAAACTCGTCCCTAGTGTCATCAAAGTATGCTCATAGACCGTCTCACGGCTCTATAGATAATGAGGATGATGACGCTTTGTCTGATGTTGACCATGACTCACATAATCCAGACATTAGAGGCCTGGCAATGCTCCCAAAAGTAGAGTTTTGGCAGCTCTTTTTGACAATGGCGCTCCTCTCTGGAATTGGATTGATGACTATAAAGTATGTGCATCCGTGATTCCCATTCTGTTTTATACTAACAATATTGTTAGCAATATCGGAAATAGCGTAAGGGCGAAAAATCCTTCAAAATTAGATACTCCAGTTTCTAACTCACTTACAGGCCAAAGCTCTTTGGAATTATTATGACGACAGTGCAAGCCACAAGTTTGTACAGCAAAGACAGGTCATGCATGTATCAGTGCTATCCTTTGGAAACTGTATCGGCCGTCTCTCTAGTGGTAGGTTCCCCGCGTGTACTTTATATAGCGAAGTTGCTTACTTTTCTAGGTATCGGATCCGACTTACTAGTCAAGAAGCTCAACATGTCTCGTTTTTGGTGCTTGTTCGTCTCTGCGGTTGTATTCACTTTGACTCAACTTGCAGGGTCCGCGATCTCGAACCCTAACACCCTTATTGCTGTCTCGACGTTTACAGGGGTAGCATATGGCTTCCTCTTCGGTGTTTTCCCATCACTCGTGGCCCACACCTTTGGAATCGGCGGTCTCTCTCAGAACTGGGGAGTAATGACCCTTGCGCCTGTATTGAGTGGCAATATTTTCAATCTGCTCTACGGGAGAATCTTCGACAAGCATTCAGTGGTTGGCCCCAACGGAGACCGGGATTGCCCGGACGGGCTGGGCTGCTACCAGGCCGCCTACTACATGACATTCTTTTCCGGCATTGCTGGAATTGCCGTTTGCCTGTGGAGTATTCTCCGCGAGAAGCGACAGCATGGATCGCATCGCAAGAAGGCCGTGCACGATCGTCTTGCGTAGTTCTCTGGCTGGCTTAACACAATTCGTGGGGTTCTTGTTGGTGGATTTCATTTCTTAACTTGGATATATCAGCATTTAACTGCTGCATCTGCGACCTCGTTTCTAAGCAGAGTGTATCATAATACCTGACATTGTGAATATCTTTGCCCTTATAGATTGTGACCTTCGCATGTATATAACTTCTTATATCGGTCTCTCACTCTTCTTTCCTTTCTAAACTTAATCTTATTGGGTTGTTGACCAGCTCTAATTTCTGTCGTTCGTGGAGTTCATTTCTTTCGTTAACCATTGTTGCTTGCTCAGCTGACTGGATCAGAATTGTGCAATACTGTACAGTACATATTCGATGTTGATGAATCGAGAAGAAAAACCAGACACACATTACAAGACATACCGCGAAAACTAGCCCTCAACAGTATTGAGCCCACGACGACAGCAAGTAACTCGGAACTCGGAACTTGTAAGACAATAAATGACCTACAGTGACCAAGAATCCAAGAGTTGCTCGGCAATACAAGAATAACAACAAGTAAGAGAGACAAAAGATTAAACGGATATTACATACTATAGCCACTCTATTATTCTCATGATCCCACTCCTGACGCTTCGATTATAGAAAGTAAACTAAATAGTAAATAGAATAAACAGTAATAGTAAAAACAATTGAGGAAGAAGGAAATTGATGTTCGTCCTGCTTTCCCTCTTTTTTGCTGTCGGCTTCTTGACCATGGCACACGGTGACTAGTAGGCAAGCAAAGCAAGTAGAGAAGGGGAAAACTGTTTTCTTTTTCTGTTTTAGAATCGAAGGAACCTTCCAAGGCATTAGACACCTAATAAACCGCTTTATATCCAGCCAATAACAAGCGTCCTAAAGGGTATCGATACAAAAGATCATGGGAGATCAGAGAATTTGGTGAAACGCGAAGGAAATGACCTTTGATACAGGCTGAAGGACATTATGCGGCTGAATGATGAGGAAGCCGCTGAGGTCCCGAGCCTTAAGCGGCTAGGCGCTTTTTGGCGACTGTGATTTGGTAGGGGAAGGATCAGATGGTTCAGCTTCCGCATCGGATGTTCGCATCTTTTTAGCTGCTGGCTCGCCATCGTTCTGACCGGTACCCTCGTTCATACTTTCGAGGTCGCTTATGCGCCGTTTCAGGTCTTCCTCACGGCGCTGTGCGTCTTCTAGCGAGCGTCGAAGGCGGGCTTCCGAATCGCGAACAATCATTTCTGACCGGCGGGCGGTAGCGTCGCTTTGCTCGAGTTCCGCGACACGGCCCCTGAAAAGCTCATTTATAACCTCCAATTCGCTCACGCGAGTCTTGAGGGATGTGTTCGCGGCAAGGAGTCCTTCGTAGGTCTGCGGTGCGTCTAGATGGCGGTCTACAGCTGACGACGATGAAGTTGGAGAAGGTTGGCGGAGCTGGACGGGAAAGCCGGTCGCTGGATTTATGCCATGATCACCAAGGGTTACACTGTCAAACATGTGTTGCGGCGCGATATTGGAGTTATGCTGCGACATGAGAGGAATGCCAGAAGCCTCCGTTTGGGAAACCGGCGAATTTGACCTATCCGAATGACCCGGTGACGTCCTCCGCGCGACGCGACGATAGCCTTGGGGTCCGAGCGGAGGCGTTCCAGCTTCTGATGTCGTCGCAGGTAAGCCATTGGCATCGACACCGACTCCAGACTAATAAAAGAGACCGCATGTTAGTGGTCGCGATTTTGAAAACTTGCTCGCATGGCGCCAGGGAAGAGAAAAATTTTTGACATAGAACTTACCTTACGCTTAGGACCTTGGCCACCGGTCTTGACCCTATTGCGACTTTTGATAACATCTGTCTTCAAGCTTATCGGACGAGGCCGACCGTGCAATTTCAAGAATAAACCACACGCGTTGCAGAGAACAGACCCTTGCTCATCTCTGCGCCAGAGGGGAGTGGTTGAGGTACCACAATTCTGGCAAACCGGCTGTAATTGAGGACGATTCTGGTCAGAAAAAGTAGTCGCCATAATGCTTACAAGAAAAAGGATAAAAAGAAGATATAAGGAGATAAACGATAGGGGACGATAGGGCTGATAATGGATGGGAGCGACGATGTGCGATGGTCGATAAGATCGGGAGAGATTTGATGGGTTGGTGCGATAAGAAAATCGGCCCAGGTGGTGTTGGCCGCCAAGACTCTTATCGCACGGCAGATAACGCCCTTATCGGGAGCGATAAGGGAAACCCAATCATGCTTGAATTTCCCTTCAATCCCACCAATATGACCAAAATACTGCAAAAGGGAATGGTTCATGTATGGCATGGGACTCATATTTTCACTTACAGGATTATTACCCTGTCCTCCTGTTGTTGCTGCCGGAGAAGCTGTTGTGTATGTCATATTTCCCGAGTGTAGGTTTGCATTGCCGCTAGAAGTTCTGAACACGTAAGATCCTGTTAGTGCATTCCTTGGCCATGTGCGTTCCCTGGGGGAAAATTTGGAATAAGGTGTGTTAAATGGTTGGTATGCATATGTCAGAGAAGCGAACGAGTAAGAGTCGACAATACTCTACATAGGAGTACACAAGCTACCAGTATAATCTATCGCAATGTCCAATGTCTTGTTATGGTACATACCTTAGATTTGAAGTTGGGGCCGAAGCAACAGACGCCAGAGCAGACAGCCCGGGGAGTGATGAGCCCAAGGAATTGGCTCCCGAGAAGTCACTGCTGCCGTGTCCAAACTTATCTATATCCCCAAGATCAGGAAGGGCATTAGAGGATTGCAGCGTTGGATATGTACCGTCAATTACACCCGTCCCCGCTTGGCGGGATGCGGTTTGTCTGTCAATCGCAGAGATCGGGTTATTGTAACTCGAGAGATCGTGGGATTGGGGAGTGGACGAGGGGGGACGGAGGGCCGTGTCGATGGGCGACGCCCGGTAAAGAACGGAAGCCACTGTGGAAGACGTGATTAAATAATACTAAGGATCCGGCCAGCGTTGACCGAATCGAATGTAGAAAATGGTGGGTAGGTAGAAATGCAAAGGCTGAAGATCGAACGGACGTGATTGATAAGAGATCGCGAGAGGTTGCTAATCACACGCGACAGATGAAAAATCGACGTCGTGGAAGACTTCAGGTTCTTCGGATGGATTGTTTGATTATCAATTACCCTGCTCAATTGAATGATAATGGCAGTAATGAATAATAGGGAACGAGCGTCTCAACTCGATCGCCGACGAGTGACCAGCTAAGGAATGATAGGAAATAAGTGTCCAAAATAATAGTACACATTTAAACGAAAGCTATGCAAAAGAAAAACGATGATTTTGAGCAAAGCTTCCAAATAAAAAAGTACATGAAAATTGGGGAAGTGAGAGAGGAGAAGAGAGAGATGCAAGAGGTCTGCTGATAATGGAAGATTTATTACTATCTGCTATCTATGGGTCGATTTGGGGACTATCGATTTATCGAGCAGCACAGAACAGGAATATTGGCCTTGGCTAATAAGACACCTTAAGCTTATTGGAACTCGACTGGAATTTCTACTGGAACCATATCTTGGTTGGATTTTCCTGTCTCTTAACTTTTTATGTATGAAGTGCACAGAGCATAAATCCCTGCATATCCCCTTTATTCCGCATTGTTTTCATGGTTACAGGTGTTATGGCTCTGGCATGTTTATTTTCACATATATGGCTATGGTTAATCAGATTATGCGCAAGACATTCTTCAAAATATACCTACCTACTAATGCAAAATAGGTGGTATACAAGCGTTGGTAGCAGGTATTCTATACCTAGGCACACTGTAGGCTTGGTTCATAATTTAGAAGAGACAGCATAATAAACCAGAAGTACAATAGACTCAGATTGCGATATCCAACAAAGGACGTATATGAAAGTCCATCAGAATAACGTGCCAAGTGTCAACATCAAAAGCATGAAGCTTTTCTTGTCTTCTATCCCAGTTGTCGTAATTCAGGGGGCTTAGTCAGCATGTTTGTGGATTCCAGTGGAGCCACACGGGTGACTTGTGGCGGTGCCATACCGTAATTTGGACAACATTGTGGCTAGTTCCCTACTAATTTTGTACATTACGGTAACAGGCAAGATCCCCTTCAGATGGCGAGACTCTCCCGACAGTTGAACATCTTTCCGTTTCTGACTTAGGTACTCTTCAGGCTACCTATTTTCTTCCCTTCCCTTCCTTTCCCTTTCCTACAGTGCCTAGGTCCCTTTTGTTTCCTTTCTCTACACTGCTATTTATCCCTTCTCGTAATGCCTTGATTTTCTTCTTGTCCTTCATTTAATTTAGTATTTCGGTTCATTTCATTGCCCTTCTTATCCTACTTCGATGACCGACCGGCCTTACATCCGGCCCCTATATTATCACTATGCCTAGAAATCGACCTGCGACTTCGGGCTATGCCCGTCTAGCACAAGAGGAGGAAGAAAGGGGCCTCCCACTTTATGACGATTCCGATGAAGACGACCTTTATGCTGCCCAAGATACCATATCATCTACTGCTCCTCGATATGCTCCTATCTCATCACGCGCGCAAATGACAGCTTCTCCGCCCTCCGGACACCGACGAAAGCAGTCAGGCTTCCGACGGGGCCGCAGGAATTCCGCGGTGGACATAAAGGCTATCAATGCTCGCCTCGAACGGTGGGCCGAGGAAATCGCGTCCAAGTTCAAGATACACAAGGTCAAGGGGAAGACTTTGGAAGAGGAGAAACTGGAGATATACCACTCCGTGTTTCAACCCCCAGATGGCTTGAGGCCGATTTCAGCCGAGACTTTGGAATCTGATGAATTCGAAGGGGCTGCACGGAAGGCACGTGCGGAGTTCGAGGATGTCGTTGAGAGCGTCCGTCTGGCGATAGAACTAGGGGTTCATCCTCGAATGATATCCCAGGGTAGCTCAGGTAGTTACTTTGCACGCAATAGTGAAGGAAAGGTGGTTGGTGTTTTCAAACCGAAGGACGAAGAGCCCTATGCGTCACGTAACCCCAAATGGACCAAGTGGATTCACAGGAATCTGTTCCCCTGTTTCTTCGGCCGAGCCTGCCTGATTCCAAACTTGTCTTACGTATCCGAAGCGGCAGCATATGTTCTTGACTCGCGTCTCCAGACACACCTCGTACCATATACCGATATTGTTTACTTATCCTCGAAATCGTTTTACTATGATTTCTGGGACCGGAGGAAGGCATGGATGGGCAAAAGGGCTCTCCCGCCTAAAGTCGGTAGCTTCCAGGTCTTTTTGAAAGGATACAAGGATGCGAATTTGTTTTTGCGGGATCATCCTTGGCCCGATCAGACGAACTCGGGCTTCCGTGCAGAGGACGCTCCGAAACGCAAGAAGCGTCCATGGAACGAGGCGTGCCGTCCTTCTGGAATACACTCGGATGATGAAGAGGAAGATGAATACGAGAATGGTCATGTTCCCTCGCCATCCCCGCAACGCGAAAGTGACGAACGCCGATTTTACTGGACCGAGGGACTTAAGCAATCATTTAGAGAAGAGCTGGAAAAGCTGGTGATTTTGGACTATATAATGCGAAATACAGACCGTGGATTAGACAACTGGATGATTAAGATCAACTGGAAAACTGAGGAGGTGTCTATTGTCGCAGATCCCCCGAAGTCAAATGACGCAAAGGAGGAAGACAAGGAACAGAGTCCTCCGGCTCGTCCTGCTTCAGTGAACTCGGACAGGGCTACCACTGCATCGTATCCTTACAAGAGACACGAGACTATGGTTGCTGTGAGCCGCACTGGAACTCCGTTGAATGCGCAAGATCCGCAGGCTTCCCTTCAAATCGGAGCTATCGACAACAGTTTGTCATGGCCCTGGAAACATCCTGACGCGGTAAGTTTGCTTCGCCGAGTATTGTATGATCCATTCTAATTCTTTCCCAGTGGCGAAGTTTCCCGTTTGGCTGGCTCTTCCTACCGGTTTCCCTAATCGGCCACCCATTCTCCCAAAGAACGAGGGATCATTTCCTACCACTTCTAACCTCAACAGCATGGTGGGGTGGAACTCAAATGGCTCTTCGGCGAGTGTTTGCCCAGGATGACGATTTCAAGGAGAGCATGTTCGCAAGACAAATTGCGGTCATGAAGGGTCAGGCTTGGAACGTGGTAGAGACTCTGAAGCATCCTGATCACGGCCCTCTCGAACTCACCAGAAGAACCCGTGTGTGTGTTTGGGATGACCTGGTGGATGTTCCTGTCGCCATTCCTCTTCGCGTACCATCAGCTGATATGCAAAGACGCAAGATGAACAATTACATCCAGGGCGACGAGGAGATGGACATTAGTGCTGCCGTATCTTCTGCTGAGAACGATCTCTTGATTCCTGGTTCACCCTCCAGTGAGCTCCCTAACCCGAACCGGTTCGAACTCTCGCGGGGACGCCATTCCTATGAACCCGGACAAGCAAGAACACAGACTGGTAGTCCTGTGACTGTAGGCGATCCTCAATTTAGCCATAGGAGCATTGATGGAGTGAGCCACACAAGGGAATCGAGCGGTGGTTGGCCACCACTTCCACCTCGTCCGGGACATAAGCACGCCGCGTCTACCACCGGACATTACAAACACGGATCGTTGTCCAGCGCGCGGGGCGCGTCTATATTTAGTGGCGATGACCTTGAAGGTGACCTTGGCTATTCAGCCGCAGAAGGCATGGAAGGGAATCACCGCAAAGTTATTGTTGAACGCCTGGAGGCCGTCAAGAGCAAAAATCCGGTTTTCACGTGGTGCTAAACTCGGGGTTTGCATTTATGATACTTTCTATTATTTTTCTTTATACTGCGACCTTGAATTTGTCACTTTTTTAGCGAGTATTATGGCAATCTGGCATGAGGAGTCATTCTTCGCTGCAGGGTGCAGCATTTGTTGGCAAAAGAAATACCTCCATGTTGTATATATAGATATGATGATGTGCCTGACTGGTTAATATTTTGGTCAGTCTATGTAACATACGATAATAATCCACGATCGATTCAAAGCATCCGTCATACTCAGTATGTATGTAGAAAGTGTATTTGAGGACTGGAGATCTCCGGGGTCTTTCTTTGATAAGCAAGTCTTATCAACTCTTGGCAATCCTCGCTGGGTGAGGTCATATAATCCCCCTCCTGCGTCTCTTTTCCCTCACTTTCCACTCGTTTTGGAGACACAAGATGTCTCGACAATGAAATTGTGATTTCTGGGATATTTTCTCTTTCTTGAACCTTTGGCGTATCTTTTACTATCCCAGTTGGGCATGTACAGGCGTCAGTCAGTTCATCGTTGAGTCGCGCGCGTTTTCATCAAGGTCTACATGACCTCGAGAACTCCTCAGAAACCTCATTCGGTTGACACCTGTCTATACCTTTACTTTGGTCTTGCTTGAATACCTGCACAAGTGACAAGGATATGGCGTCCAACGCGGCGATGCTCTTGAACCCAAGGGCGTATAAGAAGCAGCTTCAAACCAACGGTAAAGATTCTCCTACACCCATCTTTTTTGCGCAAATTTACTTTCAGAAAATTCAAATACTATATCACTTTTATTTTTACATCTTTCTTGGCTCGTTCGCATTTGAAGTTAGTCAAATTTGGGTTCAACAAAGTTTATTCGCTCACACGCGACAGGAACAGGTCAAGAGACTAGCGGCGACTCGGAAAGCAGCACACCATCCAGTATAGCTCCGGCAGGTACTGTTCCAGCGGCGCATCACCTTCTCGACCCGAAACGTCGTCAGCGCTCTAGAAAGATCAGTGCGAAATCGAGTCCGATGCTGGAGTCGAGTCGATCGAGCAGCGTTAATAGTGTGGATTCATCGGTGCAGAGCGTCTCGAAACAAGACGTTGACATGGATGTGGAGTTTATTGATACACGGGATCAGGATGGCGCTGCAGCGAAACGCGACGCTGAGTATTTCGATAATAATAATAAAGGAGCCAGTCACCGGGATCTCATCGAGAATATGTATGGTGTCGAGGGGCGTAGAAATCAGCCATATAAGAAAGTTAAGGTCAAACATGATGAAGAGAAGGCAAAACCAGGCAGTACGAATTTCAGACCTGGGGATAGTGGCCTTGGTGAATGGATGAAGAAGGATCAAGCGACGTCTGTTTCCCCCTCGATGGTTACGCCTGATGTCGTGGACTTGACGGCAGGTATGAGGTTCCACATGCTTGAGGTTTTATGTGTGGTGTGCTAAAAACTCTGATTTCAGATCTCTCGAGTACTACGAACGATGACGACGACCTGCAGGTCACCGGCTCCAACAATCTTAGCATTCAAAGAGTTTGCTACGGGAAGTTGGAGAATGGAATGGTTCAAGCTGACTTGGTCCCCAAACCTGGTGCAAGTGCCATCTTTGCTGATTCAACGCATGATTGGCCCGCTATGAAATTAGGTGTTCATCGTGAACGCAATAACGATTACCGAATCGAAGTCTCAGATCCTCATGGCAAAAAATTTGGCTTCATTGACCCAAAGACTGCAGCCGCAATCGTGCCGCTGCTCGACTCTCCAGCTTTGAAGATCGACATTACCGCTCGCTTAGATGTTCGAAGAAGATTACCAGGTGAAGAGCCGTGGGTAACCTGCTCTGCCCTACATCGCGCTTCTATCAATATCTATGGGTTGAGGAAAGATGCCGAGCTTGTGGGGAGACACCTTGGCCGGCACAACGTCTGGTTAGGAACCCCTCTCATAGTCGAACAAGGGATTCCGGTCTTCAATCCACATGCTGAGAGGAGACGTGCTCTAGCGGCGGCTATGCAAGGAGGCGCTATGCGTAACCGCCCAAATGTTAATTATGAAATTCGAACAGCAGAAGAAGTCAACGATGCGGTCATGAAGATGTTCGATCAGCTTCAGAGTGCTGAAAACATTCCCGAAATGGAGCCGCCATCAGCAATAACAACCGGCCTTCTTCGTCACCAAAAGCAGGCTCTTTGGTTCATGACTGAAAAAGAAAAACCCCGCAAATTTGGTCCCAATGAAAAGGATAATAACTCTCTTTGGAGAATTCAGTATCTTCCTAACGGGAAGAAAAGGTACCGCGAAGTTATCAGTGGGGTTGTTTTGGATAACGAGCCACCGGAGACTTTTGGTGGCCTTCTCGCAGACATGATGGGACTGGGGAAAACACTGAGCATTCTCTCTCTTGTCGTGGCTTCGATGGCGGAGGCCCGTGAGTGGGCGAATATGATCCCACGCTCAGACCTTGTTCGCGAGTTGCCTGGCATTCGCAACACCAAAACTACTCTTTTGGTGGTTCCTCTCAGTGCCGTTAACAATTGGGTGATACAAGTAAAGGAGCATCTTGCCGAGAGATCTGTCTCACTTTATGTATTTCACGGGCCGGCAAGGACAACAGATGTGGATGAATTATCCCAGTTCGACCTGGTGGTTACGACATACAGCACAGTTCTGAGTGAGCTTTCGGGAAGGTCCAGGCGAGGAGTGAGCGTTTTGACTAAGATGAATATGTTCCGGATTGTTTTAGACGAGGCGCATACGATTCGAGAGCCCAATGCTGCGCAAACACAAGCGATATTCAAATTAAATTCGCAGCGTCGCTGGTCGGTAACCGGAACTCCAGTTCAGAATCGTCTTGAAGACCTTTACTCTGTGACCAGGTTCCTTAGACTTTTCCCCTACGATGACAGAAGCAAATTCGGAGCTCATATTATCAGCCGGTTCAAGTCTGGTGATACTACAGTGCTGGCTAGCCTGCGTGTGCTTGTCGACTCGTTTACACTCCGCCGAGTCAAGGATAAAATTGATCTCCCCGCTCGGCGGGACCAAATTGTGACTCTTAACTTCTCTGAGAAAGAGAAACAGCTTCATGAGTTCTTCCGGAAGGAATCCAACGTGATGATGCAAGTTATTGCTGGAGAGAACAACGCCAAAATGAAGGGTCGCATGTACCACCATGTATTGAAGGCTATGATGATTTTACGACAAATCAGTGCCCATGGGAAGGAGCTTCTTGATAGCGAAGATCGAGAGAAGTTCAAAGGAATGACTGCGCATGATGCCATTGACCTAGACGACGACAGCAATGAAACCGAGGATGTGACAGACAAGCAAGCATATGAGATGTTTACCCTCATGCAAGAATCTTCGGCAGATACATGCGCTATGTGTAGTAGACGCTTAGAGGAGCCGAATGCAGAGAACGGAACGGTCGACAAGAAAGCAGCTATGGCAATAATACTTCCTTGCTTTGATGTTCTGTGTCCTGACTGCTTCTCCGGCTGGAAGCAAGCATTTGACTCGCAGTCCCACGGGTCGTCCCACGAAATTAGATGCCAGGTGTGTGATGGCTGGATCCCGGTTGCTTATTCCGCGATCACGCCAGTGGGACTGGAAGCCTATGCAATCGAAAAGGCAGAGACAAGACAGACACGAAAACAAGGCAAAGTCCTGGGGGAATACGAAGGGCCACATACGAAGACAAAGGCACTTCTAAACCATCTACTAGACACTGCAGAAAAGAATAAGGAGCTGGTGGGCGAACGCCCTATCAAAAGCGTTGTGTTCTCCGCCTGGACCTCGCATCTTGACTTGATTGAAATCGCGTTGAAAGACAATGGTTTGACGGGGTATACACGTCTGGATGGGACCATGACACTTGCTGCACGAAAGAAAGCCCTCGAAGCATTTGGAACCGATGACAACGTCACGGTCCTTTTAGTTACAATTGGGGCCGGCGGTGTCGGTCTCAATCTCACTGCCGCCTCTAAGGTCTATGTCATGGAGCCGCAGTACAACCCAGCAGCAGTGGCGCAGGCAGTCGATCGTGTGCACAGACTTGGACAGACACGAGATGTGACAATCATTCAGTTCATCATGAAAGACAGCATTGAAGAGAAAATATTAGAGCTCGCCAAGAAGAAACAGCAATTGGCGGATTTGAGCATGAATCGAGGCAAACTCGACAAGAAAGAAGTGCAAGAGCAGCGCATGCGGCAGTATAGAAGTTTATTCAAATAGGTTTTCTCCCTTTCCTTTGCCTTTTACCTTCTTTGTTTTTTACTTTCTATTACGGGCATTCGGTTGGACAGCGAGGCTGGTTGGTTCTTTGATACCCATGGAGTTCTTCCGGGTTTATTTTTCACGCACATTGTACTCTGCTTTTATCTCCAAGGACGTATTATGGCATACGAAAGACTTATATTCGAGAAATTTACATGGCAATATAGCAAAATACACGAAGAGTTGGCGGACGCAAGTCCAAATATGGTATAATTGAGGATCTTTTGACTTTGCTTTTCAACTTGCGAGAGAATCCAATATCAATTAGTTATTCCTCTTCTCTTTTGAGACTGTATCGTAGGTTTTCCTCTTGCCTGTTGCCCGATTCTCCTCATGGGACCAAAATTCATTATATCCGGCCATCTGTTATGATAATGGCCAGACAAGGCAGTGCAACAGCCAGAATCTGCCCATATATGATGGCCGGTTGGTCAAGATCGGCCTTAGCTTGGTGCAGAATAACCCCAGGTCCATGTCATATAGCTACGCTGTGCCACTTCTCTAGGAAAGAGCCATTCTTCCCCGGACAGGCCTCAAATTGGGTATTCCCCTATCGCTCCTTCCCATCCTTATACCACAACGCATCAACGCACCTTCCCAACTAGTTCAGATTATCCCTTATACAACACGGTAAGCAACAGATCCGCGGGTCAAATCAACTCTCCCCAAACCTCCCTCCGTATATCCCCCACTCAACAACCCC
>MVGC01000442.1:0-19793 GCA_003589665.1 Aspergillus sclerotialis | reverse complement strand
GACCACAACATCCCACCTACAACCACAACCACAACCGCCACCCCAACAACAACTGAACCCTCCGATCTCCCTTCCCTCCGCCGCCAACATGTAACAGCCGGTTACCGCGATGGCCTCTCAGCCTCGAAAGGCCAACACGTGCAGGAAGGGTTCGACGCGGGGTTCCCTGTCGGCGCACAACTGGGTATGCGAGCTGGGACGGTGTTGGGGATTCTTGAAGGATTGATCCGTGGGTATGAGGGGAAACCTTCCTCTGGTGTTGTTAAGAAACAGCCACCTCGCGGACCACCAGCTACAGCGACGGACCAGAATGATGAAGAAAGGGAGAAAGAACAGGAAAGAAGACAGCAAAAACGGGAGAAGACTCTGAAGATCTATCGCGATGCAGCGAAAGAGTTGGAGGTTCAGGGTGTTTTTTCAGGGCTAGATGGGAACGCGATTATGGGGGAGGGGCAGGAGAAGAAGAATCCGCAGGATGAGTTGAAGAAGATTGGTGAGAGGGTTATTGCGAAGTGGGAAGAGAGGGTTTCAGTCGCGAAGTGGGAGGAGAATATGGAGGCTTTGGAGATGAAAGATACCGAGCCTGATGCTGGGACTGGGCCTGAGGTTGGCGCGAAGGAAAGGGTTGAGCAGAGCTGAAGGAGGCCCTGTTGAGATGGGATTATCAATTTCGCGGAATTTGCTGGTCTGGATCTCGTTTTGGAAATATACAGTACAGGGATATTATTCCCTTGCGAATTCCAAAAGTACATACAGCTGCAGGGACAGGGCCTCTGGGAAGAGAAGCCATGTCGCAAGATTCAGGTCCGAGACAGAGACGAAATGATCCAGGGTCGCTTGCGCAGGGATTTCGCAGGGTCTTGAAGTTGCAGGTTGCAGGGCCGATTCACTTCCTTAAGGGTAAACTCCCTCCTTGCAGACGGAAGTATTATCCATGCTCCATCGCCTTACCGACAACCCGGACACACTCGGCCCTTGGCATGGCCCGAGCCTGCACGGAACTTCTTTCAAGCTTCAATAGAGTATAGACCAAAAGTACGAGAAACCAACGATGCATATCTCCGCTGGAATAACACGATGAAGCGGTGTCGAAACAGAATCCACTCCGGCGGTCGGCGTCATCCACCGGTGGACCTGGCTGAGCTCTTCCTTATTCTTCCTGGGCAGCGGTCAGTTTCGAAAGTGGATGGTCTTGTTGTTGACAAATATATTCCGGCACTATAGACCGCCCAAGTAAGACATGCAGCTTCTGTCTGATTACTTAGAGATATAGATATACCTGCCTATAAGGGTAGGGGATTATTCAGGAATATATTCTAGATCTCATTTGGCTTAGCGACTTGCAAGTGTCTTGACCGCAGAATGGTATTGCTGCAAAACACCATGTCACACAAGCGGTCAATAACCTTTGGCCACTTCTAGCTTCACCTCTTTGTCCTTACTAGAATAATCATCTCTACCCCGTAAAGCCCCTGAGATTATCCTTGATATTCTCGAGTCGTATTTTCCTCAAAATCCCACAGGGTAAGGCAGGACTATGGGCATCCAGTTCTGCGATGACTGAGGAAATCTCCTCGACAACTCACCCACAGAGACATTTACAGTGTGAGCTATGTGGAAAAACCGCAGGGTGAAACATACCCTACCGCTCTTCGTCTTCTACCTGCCCTCTCCTATCCTGTCTATCTATCTATCTATTTACTTCAAAGCTAGGAATGTCGATGAAGGAAGTACCCTCTTTTATACCTGTGAGAAATGTGGACATAGGTGGCAGGAGGATAATTGATTGCTTTTTTGACCGTCTAGTTATATCGGGCGAAGTGTGTTTGTTGGTCCTGGTACTGGTAAATGCATACGTGATATAGATATTGAAGGCGTTAGGGTTATTATATATATTTTTGAGCTGGGGCTTTTGGAGGATATTAGGTAGGTAATCTTAGTAGGTTAGTATCTTCACCGTCTGTCTCTCTTAGTGACTATACATTGGGAATAGGAATAGTATACAGCCCACTAATTACTGAAGATGAGTCCATTATGGTGCGCGTGTACTTCCCGATTGAAACAAGTCTGATCCTACTCGGCTATACCAGTCGGTATAGCGCAGACCAGAGCTGAACAACACGCGTTTCCCTTCATAAACATACTCAACCAAAACTACTAGTCTGCTAATAGTTTCTCCTACCATGCAGATAAAACAGAACTACACGGTAAGCAATCCTTCCTCTACAGGAAGGTATTCCTGCACCTTTTCTTGGACTCACCGACACCATTTAATCCTGAAAAACAAGGCAGTGCTGCAGCAGAACAAAAGTACTACCAGATCCAGCCCCACCGAGAATACTCCGAAACCCAATCAACTATGCAAGACGTGCATGCATGCAGCGAAGAATTATCATCGTCATCACTATTTTGAATATTGCAGCTGAGGAATGTGGGGGATAAGTACTCGGGTTTATTGCCTAGATTGGATCGACGGACGAATACTATAACTATAGATGTGCTGATAGATGTTCACCAGGGTAGAACGAACTCTGGTACGGTACGGTCGGGACGGTTCGCTTCCATTCTGTAGTGGAGTATGTATGTACTGTAAACAGTAGTAGGACAGTTGACAATAAACAAAATTGTTCGGTTGAGTGCAAGGAGAAGGCCCAATAGGGCGGGTACAGTATACCTGACCTATGTAGGTACACTGCATACTGCAGTCAGTCTAGTCTACTTTTGGAGGAGGAGAACCAGGTACCCGGGATGGATCTGCAATCGACACTACTTTTGTAGGAATCCAAGCCACGAATAGAAACGACATACGTATAGCCAACCAGAGGCAAAAGAAGAGACTGTAGCAGGCCAGGATAATTAGAATTAAAGAGGGAACTTTACCTACTGTGCCTAGGTATCGAGTTTTCCAGGCTGAAGGACAAGTGGAGTAGGGTAGAGTCAGTGTGACAAATAGATGCAGCTGTTTATTTAAAGTAAGTTAAGTGGGTTGGTGAATCAAGGGATGAAGGAACCCTTCCAAGGTTCCATACTCGGGTTCCCCGAGGCTGGTTTGGTCCACCGTCTGGTCTGGCCCATTCAAGGGCTGGGCGGGTTGTTTATATGTGGTGGATGGAACGACAAAAGTACCTATTTGCTTGAAGGAGGTACGTTAGTAGGGTTCTGGTCCTGCATTCTTCTTCCTTGCCTAGGTTCGATCGATTAAAGGGATTTATTTGTTTACCTTCAAATGTAAGTAAGGATGGAAGGGAGGTAAACTAGGCATTGTAGCCATGAGAACTGATTGAATAATAATAATAATTGATTGTTTTCTATGGATATTTTACCTACCAAGCTTGCGCCATTAATTCTTTGATAGTTTCTTCTTGGGGAATTGAATAAATAGAAAGAGAGATAGACAGACAAACGTAGGAAATAACTAGAAAATGAAAGATGGTAAGTAGACAGGGTGCTGAGCCGCTAGTTGAAAAGTGAGTGACGTCGTCGAGACATAAAGCGTGAAAGAGAGCGTAAGACTTCAGATAGAGCGAGAGAATAAAAAAACCAGCTGAACAAAGACAAAACAAGGTAGATAAGTCAAGGAAAGGAAATTAGAAAGAGAGAGAGAGAGAGGGAGCGAGAGCAGAGCTTGTCTGCAAAGGAAGAAGAATCATCACGCTATTTGGCTGCTTCGCTCGCATAACTTCATTGTCGTAGTAGCGCGTAGTTGTATCGTAGAGGCGTGTTGCGTGTGGTAACCCAGGATGGATCAACCATACTTCATCGGTACCTGATTGTTCGTTTCTCCATTATCATAAATTCCTGGAGCGTATTAAACCATCAAAATCATAAACGTTAAAGATCAACCCGAAAATGTTGCGTATTGTCATAGCCAGTAGCCAAGCACCATAACACCGAAAAGACCAGGAGACAAGCCTTAGAGAGGCCGACCATGATTCTCCGGCCCATGCTCAGTGCGACAGCTTAGTGTTTGTAATGATCGCCAGACCCGCCGGAAGAATGGCGCTCGGCTCAATGTTATACTCTCATGGAGCGAACTGCTGGAACAATGGTCTCGGCAGAAAGCGGTAAGTCTTTCCTGATCTGACGATCCAACAGTTTCTTGTGAAGGCTTCCTCCAAGCCTTCGCTTGTAACGCCGCAGCAGTCGATCGATCCACACCACTGTCTCCTTTAAGACTATCCTTCCGCGACGTAGGCCGGCCAAGAGACGTGACGGACGGAGCAACAAGGCGCATCGTTTCAAACGCCGAAGGATGAAAGACATCTCTGCTCGGACGAGCGTTGAGGGGAGTTGACGCGGAGAAACGCGGTTGGTGTTGTTCTTGCAAATAGCTAGGCGTAGGCGGGAGCTCCTCCATGCCCTGGTCATCTTGTTTGAGTTTCGTCGCCGACTTTTGGTTACGCAACTTTGCACGACTCCGTACTTTGCGGAGTGTTTCAATTGGTTTTCTTGATAGGGACTTGCGGCTAATAGATTCGGTATCAGAATCTGATTCCCAGACTGAGCGTTCGCAGTAGGGATCGAATGGTAGGGTCGGGATATCTTTTGTTGGGACAGGAGGCCCCGTTGTGGTTGGTGTAAAAGGCGATGTCGGACTTGGTGCTGGGCTGGGAGTATCAGTAGCGGGTATGAAGAAAGCTCGGTCAAAGTGGGATGTGTGAGGCTCGAGAGTGACAGGGTCGAGTAGACTTGGCGGAGAGATCATAGACGGCTCAATTTGTGGCCGGCGGCTGCTGTTCGGGCCTTTCTTGTCCGCTTTGTTACTGTGGGAAAGGTTCGGAAGCGCTGGAAGAGGCTTCCCCTTGTTGTGGCCGTGTTTCCGGTCGTACATTGTTGTTTCCAATGGCCCTTTCACGCGGGTGCTACTTGCACTTGGAGCTGGCGTGAAGGGTTGTGTGGTAGATTCTTTGTACCGCCCTGGAGGAGTACAAGGGTATAAGGTAAACTGATCAGCTTCAGAGAAATCCGACTCTTTGACGTGCAGGAAAAGTCGTTCTGTCGCTCTGATGACGGAGTCTGGATAATTCGACGCAGAATAATGCGAAGAAAACGAACTGCTTGGGCTTAAGTCTGGTGTTGACTCGAGTTGAGACGAGCTGAAAGACTCTTTACTATGGAAGAGGGAATTCTCCAAAGGATGTACTTCGTATTGCTGAAAACCAAGACTGTGATCCAATTGAGAAGCTGGCCGCGTTGGAAGCTTATACTGGTTCATAGAATCCTCGTAGACCGATCCAGGCGAAAGTTCACTGCCGGTATTCACGGTAGGTATCATAAGAAACTGGCTGGCGTGTTCGTTGAATCTATCATAGCTATTGCCAGGCGTAGAGTCCCAAGGATCTGTAGCCGGCAAGGATTGCTCCAGATAGAACGGATCCAAGTTCGCCTCTTCCAAAATTTCCGCGTCGTTCTTCGGGTAATAGGTTGATACGCTTTTCAGAGTACGTGGCGACGGCGGGCAGATTAGTTGACACCCGTTTCGGTCGTTCTGTAAAGCGTCCAAGTCGCCCGAATTATTGGCGTATCCGTCAGCCATGGGCTCTGAGTGCAGTACCCCAGAGGATCAAATCGGTATGTTCAGGTTCAGCCGATCATTAGAAGTAGTCGGAGGAGGGGCAGTCAGGGCGATAAAGGCAAGAATGAAGGATGATGTGAAAGGTTGATGATTGGCAAGGGTGGGAATAAATGTTTATACATACCTTGAAATAAATTCCTGCCTCCTTGGGATGACAGGGTGGGTACGCGGGAATGGAACCAGTGCATGCCTGTAAACAAAGATTCAATCATCCGAGTGCACAGGCCTACCACCTTACATGGTTCCCTTCCGTAGGGATGGGTCCAGCAAGGTGGCAGGCGATCGAGATCGAGCAAGGGAGCGGAAGAGATCCGGTAGGGCATGCAGAAGCTAGCCAGTGAAATGATACGAAGATATTAGTAAATATTAGTAAACACTAGTAAACACAGAGTTGTCAGCACTTCATGTGTCTGTCTTCTGTGACTTTCGTTGGCATGAGCCTATGTGTCAAGTACACAATTCGCGGCTAACAATTCAACCAAGTTATCTAACTTGTATCTGTAAGAAAGGTAATTATCCAGTCAAGCAAGGAAGGCAAGAACTCCCGCTGTAAGATGTACCGATTACACGGACGAGCGCATAAGGGAAGCAGGTTTTATTCTCGAACAAAGTACGGAGCGGGCGGTTGATGGTGGACCCCATCTAGAATGTGAGAGATCAAGGCGCTAACCCGCTTGAGCCTGGCGGAAGTGTTCTCCGGCGGACCATGCACTAAAACTGGATTGGATACGATGTCGATCGCGTTGATCCAAACCAAGCCAGCTGCGTCGAAACAATGACAGAAACCCCACAATATCATCATTGCATATGCCACGGCCTGCGCGTTGCTGTGCAGAATCAAAATAAGCATTCCAAAGGACGTCATTCTGGTTGCTATGTAAACGTCCAAATAGCCGAGTGCGGACGAAAGGAAAACGCAATAGCTGGGAACTCGAACGGGAGAGTATCACAGTGGAGAACAGGTTTTGCAGGAAGCTAGTGAGTATTTCTCCTTACTGTAGTTGATCCTTATGCGGATGTACTCCGTCCGGAGTAGTGTACATAGAAACTTTCGGGGATACAGCTGTAGCAGGGACACTCATACGAACCAATCAATCTCTCGAAGGAGCGAGTAGACAAAAGTACAAAGCTGTTGTGGAGTTGTCAATTGATTATAACCACAGTATTTGTAACAACCAAGCAAACGCGTTTCCATTTGTTTGATCTGACGTGGGGAAGTCGACCCATCAAAGGCGAAAGTACTGTTCGAACTGGGTTGTCCCATTGGGGGCGACTTGAAAACACCGGAGTGGATAGCGGCGGGGAGCTGCAGACAGTTCTCCATTTGTGGCAACCATGCCTGGAATTCCGACTGTTGGAAGTGTCAAATATCCCTAATTCCGTGGGATAATAAGAAACGGGATGGAGGTTGATACTAGGTTTGTCCTTGGTGAAACACCTGCAAGGAATCGCCATATTAGTTCGAGTCCTGAATGAAGAAAGGGAACTATTTGTTGATCTAGAGAGTCTGCGACAAGTTTATTTCAGCTCCGGGCCCTAGTTTGAATTGGGAAAGCGGCCTTGTTCCATGAGATGGAGATCTGATCAACGGATCTTCCCAAGGCCGAGGTTCATTCAAATATATAAAAAGTAAAGATCGAACGGATTTTTCTTCCTGAGATGACAGACAAATACTCGCTGATGAACACCATCATCGAGGCACTGCCAACTCATCAATGCGTGTCAGTGTCCCATTAGTCTGCCCTCGTGCATGGAAGGAATGACAAGCGCTGTAGTGTTCGTTGTGTCTTCCATGGCTTTCGATCGAAGAGTAAGAGTAAGATTGATTGATCTCTCTCTGTCAATCAATTTCTTCAAGCTCATTGTTTTCCGATGAATTGCTTCGTAATGTTCCAGCCTGGTAGTTGACCTGCTTTGCCTGGATTAAATTTACCACTTCTCTCGGCAAGAAATGTATACTATTAAAATAAACCATAATAGTCGTTACCTTAAAGGAAGCCATTGACTTGATATATGGGAGTTGTAATTGATTGATGCTAAGGAAGTGAAGGAAGTTGGTTGCGGAAAAGAAGACAAAGTCCGGGTTCAGCGAGAAAAGGAAGTCGACATGGCAGTCAGTTTTAATCCTCATTTTCCCCTCAACTTCAACTTCCCCTTCTACATTTCACCCCTCTAATCCTACCACTTTCACCATTAAATACCCTCCGGCAGCCATTGAGCCTTCTTCTACTCCATGACAATCGCGAATCTCTTTCTAAGCTCGTGGCTGTCCGGCTACCAGCGTCTGCACTGCATCTCCCCGACCCCAGCCTTCTGATTTATCACGGCCTTTATTTGACCAGCCACCATTTTTCTCCTGTTTCTCTTTCTCTCTTTTCGCTCATTTCTAAACTGTTCTACTTCTGCTTATTCCTGTGTAATACCCACATTCCTCTCAGTTGTTTTCTCAGGGGAAGCCCACTGTCAACATCCTATCAGTTCTCCCACTTCATCTCTCAGTTCTAGTGCTTGGAAGCTCCTAGTACAACCTCATTATTGAATTCTAGTCCAATTCCATTACTACCGTCTAATCACCCCCCTGTTCTATTCTCCATCATCAACAGTGTCTCCCAGCACCCCCGGCGCTTTTGACGAGACCCACGACGTTTACGACCCCTTAACGTTTACGACCACTTCCTTGCAACCCCAGCTGCATGATACTTCAAATCCTGCGCCTACCTCTTTAGATCCCCTCCCACTTCGCCGCTCAAGCACCCTTAGCTCTCGGTCGCTGCGAAGAGTCCCGCGACAGTCTGAGATCAGGAGGAGTCCGCAACGCCGAACTGTCTCCGCAGAGCACCCGGATCAATACTACTCCAATTCGCCTGCAGTTGAATCAATACCCGTTGCGGTACAACCTGCCCCGAACCCTACCAGTGGAATTGCTGCATTACGACCAGCACTCTCGGAGGCGCAAACCGAAAGCGGTCGATCTACCCCTCGTAATTCGTTCCCCTCATTCGGCAACTCATACTGGCCACGGAGGTCAACCGCTGTTTCCCCGCGAACAGCTTCTGCTATTCTGTTCGCGCTTGAAGAAGGCCTTCGGAAACCCTTACCGTTTACTACCGATTGGGAGGAAGTGAACGCTTCCATGTCGGACTTGGTTGGTATTAGTGGTTCGCCTGGGTATACTGGCAATGTCAGAACTCAGAATGGCGCTTCGCGCGGACCAGTCCCGGTTAGTACACACCCGCCAAGTGGTGTGAGGACTCCTACGGATATCATGCGACAGCGACGCGACCGAGAAGCACGCAAAAAGGCGGAACAAGAAGCGAGGGACAGAGAACAGGAGGAAATCCGCAGGCGCCAGCAAGAACAGGAACCACAGTCCTATGCTGCAGGCGTTGCCGATGACAGACCTTCACAGCGAGGAACAACTGTATCAAGGCCCCCAGATTTTCAGCAAGGTATCCACACTTTCAATCCCCCATCTGCGTTTCCCCAGAAGACTGGCATACCTGCAGCTGGCCGACGGCCAGAGTATCAGTCTCAGCAGATCCCGGCGACCGGACCGACCCAACAAAGAACAATAGCGCCAAATCAGCAAGCTCCGGGTCAACCACCTCAGGCCGCATCTGCCACTGGTCTTCAGGCGGCGCCTAAACAACAGTCACAAGTCCCTCCCAACCAACTGGGTGCGTCCCAGTCTCAGCAGCAGCTGAAACGTGCGCCATTTCCCCATGCTTTTGAACGATGGGAAAATTTGTCGTCACACTGGGAAGGCCTCACTGGTTACTGGATTCGGAAACTTGAGCAGAACAACGAAGCTCTCGAAAAGGATCCAATTAGCCAGCAGATGGCCCGCCAAGTCACCGATCTTTCTGCCGCTGGGGCCAATCTGTTCCACGCAGTAGTCGAATTGCAGCGTTTGCGTGCTTCGTCTGAGCGCAAGTTTCAACGTTGGTTCTTCGATACGCGTTCGGAGCTGGAACGGGCCAAGGAGGTACAGGGGGATTTGGAAAGACAAGTGAAGACGGAACGACAGGCACGGACCGAGACAATGGCTTCATTGGAAAAAGCTGAAAGCGACAAGACAAGGGCTGAAGATATGCTTAAAGAAATGCGTCGCGAGCTTCAAATCTCCAAAGATGAGGCCCGACGGGCTTGGGAGGAATTGGGTCGCCGCGAGCAAGAAGAACGTGACCGTACCAATTCTCTTCGCAATGGAGAGCCAACTTTGGTGGGAGGCGTACAAGTCGTTCCTATGATTCAAGGGCTCCCAAGCCGTCACAACTCGATGACTCGCCCACAGACACGAACCGGTCCGTATCCTGGCGGTCCTGGGCCGACCAGTATGGGAGGTGAGGGCCAAGCTCAGAACCCGACAACTGGTGGTCAATATTACGAGGAAAATCCCGAATCGCCAACTGTCACAGACCCATTCACAGAAGGACGAAGACAGCCCGCTTCGACAGCTGTGGAGTCTCCGAGCCAACCTGCTGGTCATTTCTATGAGCCTGAAGAACCGGGTTTGGGTATGTATCCACCAACCACTGAACCAGATGATCGCTCGCATGGCCCCAGTGCTCCAAGCAGCGAGCCAGGAGAGGACGAGTTTTCCCAATATCATCGAGACCCCGAAGGCCATCTTGTCTATCCCCGTTCGATGTCGGAGGAAAGCGACGAGTACGATCATGACCTGGACAATGGCCATTTCTTGTCGGAGACTACAACCTCTGTCCCTCTCTATGGAGGCTACACTTCGACCTCTGTGGATTACAGTGGCTCCGGCTGGGGACCCGGAACGGGTTGGGAATCTGTTACCCCTCGTCACCACCATCCCACGCGTCTTAGCGATGTGATTGAAGAGGATGAACCTAGTCGGACAAGTGCAAGCCGCGCGAGCCACCACAGCAGGGGGTTTTAGTTGTATGAACCTTGATCTTGCTTAACAAAATTCAGGCTATTGGCCGTGTTACAATACTGGGACTTTAGGATGAACTGGAAAACTTTCTGGGTGTTTACTATGTTTCCATCATTGCACCGTACATACATCGTTCCGAGCGTTACTCGTCTCCTTTTGTCAAATATCGAAGCATTCTTTTGTATCGATGGTGGCTTACTTTGATGAGCCTATCTTTTCTGTTCATGAGCCATTTGATCTGACCTAGACTAATGCTAATTTGGCAGCTGGGGATGGTTTGGGGAGAGGAGAGATGCATAAGGAGGGATTTGGATTGTTGATTGTATTCTAGATGTGAGATTAATTGTTTAACTAGCGGGATGCAATGCATTAATGGGCTTTTTATCTACATACAATCTTCGTCCGTATTCGTGTATCATTATAAATGACTGACTTCAATACATGCTGCTAATAGTGACGTATACACCACAGCCCAGGCACCTGGGCAACCATTGTCGCTTTCCAAATTGGGAAATAGGCCCCTCCTTTGTTTCCCCCTCTTATATTCCTCTCCCTTTTCTTCTCTTTCTCTTCCCTTTACCCTCCTCTCTTCTTAAACATTCCATTTGTGCCTTCAATCTCACTTACTTCTCTTCACCTTCTTACTTCATTTCGCTCGCTTCCTTATATATATATATATTCACCTTCCTCTACTTATTATTTAAAACATCCATCGCAAGTGGTAGCCCAATATTCGCCATCGAGTTGTATGTACATCAACATAAACTCCATCTTTTTGGTCATTTTCACTTACTTGTCAGTAAAGAAACGCTAGCCCAGCATCCACCTCGTCTGATTGTTCTTCCCTCCGGAAATTCAAGCGAGTTTTGACCTTCATCCCGGCCATAAAGAGACAGGAAGCGTCGCCATTCCTGTCTTTTAGCCCTGTTCTGCCTACTGTAGGTGGCTCAATTTGTTCTATTTATACTTGCTTACCACTGCCAATAGCGCCGCCAGCTCGTCAGCTCCCAGCCGCGTTCGAAGTTCACTGGTCTAAAGAGGAAATTGCAGGCTGGATTATATATCATACAACGATAGTGAAGTAGTGGGTTCTACAGCAACTCGATCAGTAGAAGGAGGCGGTTCGTTATATCAGGGGTACGATCGAGTTAAAGAAGGTGGAACTCATGCTGTAATGGCCGATCTCTACATCTGTGCAGCACGCGAACCAGATCCGGAGTATTTCAAAGAAATGGTGAGAATCCTGCCCAGTATTTTCAGTCTACATAGTCTTATCGACAAATAGCGCCTGGATCGAGAAAGGCATCAAACCTCAAATACCGGAGCAGACTGGTCAAGGTTAGAGCGGATGAGAGCCACCGTGTACGGTCACACTGGCGTAGTCTGCGGCAGAATCAGAGGGTGAATTAGGGAGCGAAAGAGCTCTCTCCAGCTGCGAATTTCTTTCGCTCCCTGATTCGAGCTCTGATTCTGCCGCAGCTCAGCCAGTGCCTGTGTGCGGCCGATTGGTTTGACCTGATAGTAGTTGACGGTAAGTTCGAGTAGAATTGAGCATATATATATTCTCATTTATATCTCCTTGCCATCTATTTTGCCATTTACCCCAGCGAAGAGCTCGCACCTCATCGTGGTGCTGGGGTCTAGTAGTCTCTCTTTGAGAGATGAAGCTAAGACGAGCTCACTTTACTAATTGTACATAGATTGGGAAATGAATGCAATCCATGTTTAGCCTTTCTCCCAAGGTAGTCGTCCTCTAAATATAGACAAGAGTAATATCTATGATGTCAGTACAATTGACGACAACAGTGGCAGCCTATTCGGTCTGAGTCACAACCAGAACCAGTCTAGTCTTTCTATGTCGTCTTATATAGATTCCAGTTGGCTAAATATCATATACTTGGCTTCCAAAGATGGAAAACAACAACGAAACCCAACTCCAGCTCCAACCAGGAGCTTCTCCAAACTCCCCCCAGAAATCCGTCTCGATATCTGGGAGTATCTATTCTCTTCCTGCCAAATCCGCAGACGATTGCCACAGCGTGACAGCGAAAGCGAATCCCGAAATCTATCCATTTTACAGGCCAACCGATATCTTCATAACGAAATCTCTCACCACCTATACTCCTCCCTAACACACACACAATCCATATCTCGCCCATCTATAACAGATACAAATGGATGACCGCCAAAATCTCCTCCAAAGGACTGAATATCGAGTGGGATTTGGACGATAAGGAAGCTACGCGACGATATTTTTTGAATTTCCCGCACGACAAGGTTCCGCTTAGAGTTAAGATTGATGCCCCGAAGACGAAAGATCCCGGGCAGATTGTGTTGCTTTGGCACAAGGTCACTGCGTTGGTTGAGAGGTCGATGTCTTTGTCTGAATCCAAGGGGTGGCGGAGAAAACTTAGGCTGTATGTTAAGCTTGTTGGCCGATGGGAAAGGGAAGGAAGCCAAAACGAAGTCTTCCCAGCGCTGGATGTGGTGATGACTATAAGCTTGTCATGAAGTCCTTCTTTCGTCTGGTTTTGCGGTGGAATAATCGGGTTGACCTGTCCGATGACATGCATATGACCGTAGGAGCCGCGAATCACCGAAATTGTATTGGTTTCGTACATCATTATGTGGAAACCATCAGGCCCGAGCTCGAGCACTACTTGAAGCAGAAGGATAATGAGGTATTTGGAGAACTGGATTACCTCGACAAGTGGCACACTAGGGTATCTATAATTCTCGGCAAAAAACTGGATGACCTTCGCGGTGAGACAGCGAAAATGCTCCGGCTTGAACGATTCAGCAAGTGGTTTGAAGACGGCGACAGCTGGAAGTCCGAATATCAGGAGCGGTTCTTGTCCAATTTGCGGGCGGATCTTGACTTTTCCCTAAAATATGACGCTTTCTTAAGAGACGCAACCGAGAGATACCATATTTTGATTCTTTTGTACCACAGAATTCGAAACGGAGAGCTGAGACCAATATCTGAAAGATGGCCACCGTACACTACTTGGCACTCGGACGCTTGGTTTAAGCAATACCCTCGCGGCATTCCTGAACTTACTAAGTTCGGATTCAGGTCATGGATTCGATATGATGAAACTCGCACATTTCTTGCGTACGAGAAAGAGGTCGAGCAAATCTCACGTTTCTCTGAGGATTTAGACTGGTGGGGATGGGATGCATTGGATGTCATTAACAAGCAGAAATGCGGATACTATGCTTGCTCCATTTGCGAGTCTGGTGGTTCCCCGTGTAGATGGTGTACAGAATACGATCCCGAGAAGCTGTGTTATTTGTGCAGAATTTTGCTGAGACTGGAGAGTGGCCAGACAACTGTGTTATATTCGATGCCAGTCCCAAGGAGCTTGTCTCGGTGTGTATCGAGTTTCAGGAAGATGCGTGATTGTATGGACTTGTTAAATAGGTGAAACAGAACTACTGGTATAAATAAGATCAGTTAATATAACTAACTGAAAAGCCGAGTTATTATCCCGACATCGTCAATTATTGTCTATATAGACTGGCATCAAAAGCTATACTAGCATTCAAGAAGAGCATTCATCCGCCGGATTTCTTGTAATGGGGCAAAAAAAGCTAAACTCGCTATTCGGGTCGTACTGGTTCTTCAACTCTTGCAGCTTTGACTGGCGCCAGTCCTCAGAACCATACAACTGCTCCGGCGTTTCGGTTCCATAGGCATAATTCACGTACGCATGCAGTTCGTCACGACCGGTACCCTTAAGGAGGATATTACGAAGCTGCTGGCCCAGGTTTTCGGCCTTAGAGATAAGCGTCGGGTCATCTGGGGGTTTGAAGCTGACGAGTGGCGAGCAAAGGATATTGTCATCGCGGAAAGCAAAGGCGGCCGAGCTGGAGTCGACTTTGCGGACACCTTCGGTGGAATAACCCTCGAACATGAAGATGGAGGTGTTGAAAGGAGAGGAGGGTCCAGCGGAGGAGGCGTAGAGATCGAATGCCTCTTTCTGTGCTGCCGGATTGTACGATTGGAGATAGATAGGGAAGCGCGGGTGTGCGAAGCCGTCCTTCTGACACGGTGGAGAGTCGTTGGACACTTGAGTCCAGGCAGCGAGGTCTTTGTAGGTACCTGCGGCGGGAGTAACCGAAGATGGGCCAATGTCGTGGAAGGGCTTGCTGTAGGCTGAGTCGACCGCGGTCACGCCTTCTTGAAGTATGTAGAAAACAATGACTGGGTTGTTTGGGTCCTCGCTGGGTTGGTTCATCCAATAAGACCAGTTCGCGACGTCGGTTGGCTGTGATCCGTTTCGAACCAGGTGATCATTGGCCGCTTGATAAACGGCCTCGACCTTGTCACCGCTGAAGACAAGTGTCTCGCTCGCCCAGTTGTGGTGCTGGATGTCGTAGATCTTCACTTTGACCGAGGTGACGACGCCAAAGTTGTGACCGGCGCCTTTCATTGCCCACATCAGGGCAGAGTCACGGTCGAGGGTCTTCAATTGTCCGTCTGCCAAAACGACATTCATGGACTCAACCTGATCCGCAACGAGACCGTGGTGTCCCTGGAGCCAGCCATGGCCGCCTCCCAGCATGGGTCCCATGTAACTGACGCATTCACAAGTGCCAGTCACGGTCTGCTTTCCTGCCGCCCACAACTCATCGGTGACAGTCTTGGACATGGTTCCGCCACCAATTGTGGCTGTTTTTCCATCATCGGAGAGCTTGACACTACTCATCTTACGCATCGAGAGAGCGAGCCCATGCTGCATATCACCCAGCGTGACACTGGCTCCGTGGGTGCCATCGTACGTAAGGAACGGGATGTTTCGGTCGCGGGCGAATTTGACCTGTAATTGGATAAATTAGTTAGAAGAATTCCTTTGTTTATATCGAGGAACCAAGGGAAACTCACAATCTGGACCACATCGTCCTCAATTGCAGGGATAGCGACAATGTTTACTTGCGGCGGCTCCAACAAAGACCATCTCCCTGTAGCATTGTCAAATCCCTTAGACGAGGGCAAAATGACCTCAGCATTGCTGGAGAGCTTTTCGCCGAGTGCCTGCTTCACGTCCATCATATCTGGCTGAGTAGTGTCTCCATGGGCGGTGGCAGTTACGCCACTCACCCATGTGGCGAGGGCGACAATCGCCTGTAACATGGACTGACGCATCACTGGTTGAGGGATGAAGTGATGAACAGGAGAATTCAATCAGCAAGCGGGGAAGAACTTAGGAGAATGCGCCGTGGATCCACTACGGGTAGCATGCAATGCAGTGCAGTACTCGGAGTATGGCGCTCAAAGATTTGCCGAGTTTGCCGCTTTCGTTTATTTCATTTATTCTATGAGTGGGACAAACTCAATGATTTTCAGATGAACCGTTGGATCGTTCAATCTTGAACCAAATCCTGATGGATGGTCCACTGGACCATCCCTTCCGGACCGCCCGAGGTGTCCTCGCGTCTTCTTTGACGTTTTCGGAATGTCGGCGCGATATTGATGGCAAGATGTGTGCTATTGATGCAGCTACAAAGTCATAATCACTATCTCATGGTCGGGATTGGGAGAGAGGACGCAACAGAGGCGAAGTTGAATAGAGTCAATATAAATTAATATGTACTGGGGTGGTATCTGTACTATATAAGGAATGATCGTCCGTAGTCCTAGACACATCGAGGGCAACAGCCAATAAAGGACAGAGTTAGGGTTATTCTCCACCGAAATATCGATAATTTGCGAAAATCATTTTGGGGGCTTTAATGGGCAAAAGCTTGTTTTAACTGGCTCGCCAGCTGAGACGATTCATGTATTCTTTACTCTCATTCCAATTGGTTAGTTAGGGCAGTCTAGGGTACTGGACTTCGGTATATATGTTGACTTATGATCTAGTTACTCCGATATTAGGGCTATTTTATCGATTTATGCACCGGCCATTACCTGAAATATAATGTGGATTACTGAAAATCTCTCTCACCACATGGTGTTTCTCACATCAGAGCTGAACCCTGACGAACCGCGCCCCAGGAACCAGTTCCCTAGAAGATCAACGATTGGCACACTATGTGCTCATTTCTGGTTCAACCTAAGAATATTGACTTCTCCCTTGGATCTTACTGCATTAAACTTTAAATCTAAAATCTATTGCTTAGAACCCTAAAATTGCGCTGATAAGATGCACATGCGCTCCATTTTAAATACCCAGTTTCGCTGTCATACATACCATGCCCGTCTGAACTATCCTCTTTTCGGCCCTTAAAATGCCTGCACTGCCCAGCCTCCACCTGGCACCAAGAGCGCCAGCTGGCGGTGGTGATAATCCTACGGTCGAGATATGGACGCTCTTTGCCATCGCCGTCTGCGCAACACTGTTGCGCATGTACTCGCGACTCAGCATCGTGGGCTTTCGAGATCTCCGTGCTGATGATCTACTCGTCTGGGTTGGCGTTGTATGTTTTAATCATCTAACTAATAAAACGATGCTTACGGACGTGACAGGTATTCTACGCCGCTCAATCGGCCCTAGGATATGAAGTTGGCCAGGCTTCCCACGGGCTAGCAAATAACAGCATGACTGAAGCCCAGCGCGAGTCTCTCTCGCCGAGCGATCCCGAATACCAGCTCAGGTTCGTGACATTCGCGCCCACGTTGGAAACTATTAGAACTAATTCGTGATCTGTTCTATAGGGTAACGGGTGCCAAACTACAAGTCGCAGGTTGGACGATATATTCGGCGTTGATATGGTCGCTCAAGCTATCGATGCTTTCTTTCTACCTTCGGATGACGGTATGTACGATTCCATACGTTCGCCAACTAAGCTGACCAGTTGTTAGTCGGGCCTGCCAAAACGATATCGGTTAAGTATTTATATCGGGTTTGGCCTCGTTGTCGCCAGTTTTATCGCGGCATTCTTGGCTATCTTTCTGTCTTGCCGCCCATTCCATAACTACTGGCAGATCAATCCGAATCCAGGAAGTAAGTGGCTCCTATTTCCAGTCTGCACTCCTCAGTGCTCACACACGCTCTATTAGATGCCTGCCAAGCAGCCGTGTCCAGACCTATCGTCTGGGCTACATTTGCTGGAAACATCTCGTCCGATATTTACCTGATATTGATCCCAATTCCAATGTTATGGAGGTCTTCCCTAAGGATGTATAAGAAAATAGCCTCGACCATCGTGTTCAGCGCAGGCCTGTTGGTACTCGTTTGTGCGACTCTCAAGACAGCCTATGTCCTGGTGGTAAGTTCGTTCAACACTATTTTCTCAACACGTAGTTAACCCGCATCGCACAGGACCCAATCACCGGAGCCGAAGTTTCCGCCCAATGGGGTATCCGTGAAGCCTTCGTCGCCGTGATAACCAACAACCTCCCCATGATCTTCGGCCTCCTTCGAGCATGGCTTCGACCAATCTTTGGTCGTGCACTCGGCTCTTCTCGGAGGGAGCTGTACAGATCGCCAGGGCTTCAGACCATCGGTGGTGGCGGCGGTGATCGCTATCACCGGAAGTATCCATCGGCAAGGCCGGGTACGGGCAGTGTAACCGTTAGCAATAGCGAGGAACACATCGTCGACGATGTAAAAATGCAGGATTTGAAATCCGTCTCGCCGGATCACTCTTCTATGGGAGGTATTCTGGTGTCTAATCAGGTTGATATCACTCAGGAGAACTCGAGTATAGGGAGTCAGGGTCCTGAAAGGCATCCGTGGGCATGAACTGGGGGTTTGGGATTGGATTGGTAGCAGGCGTTGGATTGAGAATTATTTTGGGTTGGGTCTTTCACATTGTATATAACTTATAATGTCTAACGTCATGTATGAATATTATCAACGCAGCGTCATAGTACACAAATTCGGGGGCCTCTTAATTTTGCACTCAAGATAAAAACCACTCAGGGGTTTTGAGGAGGTATTTAAGATGCCATAGATGCTTTAATTCGAAGAGCAGCTTCTCGTAGGTAGAACGCAAAATCTTCGCCTTAGCACTGATGCTGAAGGCATACAGAGTTTTATGCAGATTATACACAATACATATTAATTATGCAATAACCTGGCTGGTATCAGACCACTAATGCAAACAATGCCAACATTCAATGAATGTCATGTGATTATATATGCCTGGGATATCAGGTATCAGGCTAAACCATATTGGAGATCCCAGGATTCAAGATTCAATCCAGCATCTTCCTCCAACTCCCTCCAACACCACAATGGCCTCAACGAGATTCATATCTCGAACATTGGGCCGAGTGCCCAAAGCTCCTATCAACCGCTCACTCACAACTAGCGCGACACAACATATCCCCCTCCTCCGAGCTTCGCAGTCCACCTCCCAAACCCAGACCTTCAATGGCATCTCCAACCGCACATTCACGACAACTCCCTTGTTGCGCAAAGGGAATACAATGGGCAAGATTAAGACGCAAAACTTTACTGGGATCTCCTGGAACGCTACTCTGCTTTTCATCCTTACTGCGGCCGGCTTGATGGTTTATTTCCGGGTTGAAAAGGAACGGTTGCAAAGGAAGCAGATCAGGGAGATGAGTAAGGGTGTTGGGAAACCGAAGGTTGGGGGGCCGTTTGTGCTTAGGGATTTGGATGGGAAGGAGGTTACTGAGGAGGATTTGAAGGGGAGGTATAGTTTTGTATGTCTCCATTCTGTGTATAATTCGGTGGTAGCTGTTTGTTAATGCGTCTATTTATAGGTATACTTCGGCTTCACCCACTGCCCCGATATCTGTCCTGACGAGCTCGACAAAATGGCCGCAATCATTGATCGTGTCAAGGAAGAGACTAAGAGCGATAAAGTCTTCCAGCCTGTTTTCATCACCTGCGATCCGGCGAGAGACACGCCTGAAGTCCTCCGCGCTTACTTAAAGGAGTTCCATCCGGCGATTATGGGCTTGACGGGTACTTATGAGCAGGTTAAGCATGTTTGCAAGCAGTATCGGGTCTACTTTAGTACGCCGAAGGATATAAAGCCTGGTGAGGATTATCTGGTGGATCATAGTATTTACTTTTATTTGATGGGTGAGTTCCCCTTTTGGGTCTTTTTGTTTCAAGGTGTTATTGGCGGATTGCTAATATGGTATAGATCCCGACGGCGACTTTGTCGAATGCATCGGAAGACAAGATACACCTGAGTCTGCGACCAAGGTGATCATGGACCATATCAACGACTGGAAGAGAGAAGGAAAGCCATTGAAGAACTACTGAACTGTTAGACCTTTGATATCATCTGTATAATAGATCCATCCGACATGTACCTCTATATCCCAACGAGCAGAGCAATACATACCCAACTCAACTCCCTCCAATCCATCATTTCGTACATTCC
>MVGC01000441.1:0-19877 GCA_003589665.1 Aspergillus sclerotialis | reverse complement strand
TTAACTAATGTCTGAGGCATATACTGCATACGCTTATAACTTATATAAGATAGCTTCATAATTAATTATTATTCAATCCATCTCGCAATGTTTACCCTTTAGACCTGGAATTTAGGGAATGTAGAGAACGATAGCTTAAACCATGGCAAATAGCAACATTATTCGCCCTACCAGTCAGTGTCCTAGTAGGAATTTAATCCCATTGAAGAGCGTCTGCCAACCTAGGAAAGAAGACTGCTCTTTCCCAGTGAATCACATCCGCTACGGTATCCAAGTTTGGATGTAGTATACTTTTCGAAACATCCTAATCCGCATGCGTTAAAACCGCCTACTAAGATGACTGTTATGATGAATATATAGTGCAGTCTCCTTCTCGAGCTTTCTTGGACCAATCTTTTACATTTTAATGCTACCTTATATATACGGGGACCTAAGGCATATGATCGTATCCCGAGGGACAAGTTGTTACCATAGGTAGTTAAGTTTATATTGCGCCTACATAATCATCTAAGCACAATAGTTAACTACTGTAAAAAACAACCACCCACTGTCGAAACCTAATACTTGAAATTCTCTACAACCACCGGCTTATTTGGTTCATACTGTGGCTCAATCTATTCGATAGCTTTCAAGGTATCGCCCAGTACCAAGAAAGTATGGCGGGGAGCCAAACTCCACCACAGGTGGGCCTCAAGCCCTAACCCATACGCGACCATGCGATCCAAATTGAAGCAGGTATACGAGACTTAGGGGAATATCGGGGGAATCTGGTAGGCAAAACAAGACCCCGGCATGGAACATGATTGAACCCCTTCTAGTGACGGTCAGGATGCATCGCTACCGTCGCTTCCCTACTTCGACGCCTGCTTTTCTTTCGATCTTGTTAACGGATTAGAAACATAAACCAATAATCGTTTCCATTTGATATTGGACTGCAATCAAGCACCATAGAAGAGCCTATTGATCGGACGTCAAGACTGGTGGCAAGAATCAAGCGCGAGTTGCGTACTGCTCTCGCAGATACCAGCCTAGTGCTATCGTCATACCACAAATGCATGCTATGCTAAAGTACTTCCGCACGGTCCGGAAAGAATCGCAGTTGCATTCTCTTTGCCTATTGTCTCCCTCGATGCCACGTAGTTTACGAGACGGAAGCTTCCATCCATTACTCGCCAACCACCGATGCATCCCCTTGCTTACGATCGAATCCAGAACGAATATTTGAAAATCGACATTCCTCGATGATTGTACAAGAATCATCCAGGACACTTGTTGTGACGACTGAGCCTTAAGTGACGCATTATATGATTCACGGTCTTTCTGAAGGACAGGATTTGGGGGCAAGAGAGGAGGCTGAAGTCGAAGGAATCGAGGAAATCCAGCCGCCATTTGAAAAGGCACCTTTGCAGAGAAGCCCCAATCGATGATACTTTAACGTATTAGTTTTGTGGCTGCAACTTAAGCCGACTCCCACTTACCCGGTAATATTGAATTCGGAATCTACAAGTATGTTTTGCGGCGAGAGGTCGCCATGATCCATGGCAAACGGCGCATCGTCAAGCTCGGGGTAAAGAATATCAGAGAGAATGTTGCGTTGGTCAAAACAGTCCTGTTCTGTTATTTCTGGAAGACGACCTACAGACTCGTCGGATCTTGTTCTCTATTATTCTCATGAAATGCTCCGTGGCGGTGACTCCTGTTATAATAAGCAAGCTTGGTGCGTATTATGAAAGGGTCAGACATACCATTTTCTTTGATACATTGGATTAGAGAGACATGTATCATCGCAACTTGACTTAATATTTTATCCCGGAAAGGTCGTGTCAGAAAGTCTTCAGACCATGAAAGGGGACTGCCTGGAATCCACGTCAATGCGATGAAGGGATATCCTACTGCGTTATCGAATGTAAGACTGCATCCTCGGAGCTTTGCAGCCCAGCGGAAGCCTTTATTTTCAAGCTCTCGGAGGACATTAGCTTCGCATTGGACAAGGCTAATAACAGCATCTCGTGAGGCATTTCGGACAAATAGAGGTACCCGTACAGCCCAGCTTTCTTCGTCCTCAAAATCGACTGTGAATACTCGGCATTGGCCACCGTCAAAGTGCCCGCTTAGGTTAGGAAGTTGCTGATCAGATCGAAATTGAGATATAGCGAAGGATATATTCTCTTCGTGGAAACTTAGATGCGCCATAACCTTAATCCTACCTGAAAATAGAACAACACCGCAAGTCGTGGGTTGATCCGTTTGATGGCTTCGGTGGACTTGAGTGGATTATTTACGGTTTGGAGAGACAAAACGCGGCAAGAAATAGGGATTGTAGTTATGTTAACGCCTTTGTAGCCTGAGGCATATCGTATGCCAAGTCTGTAGTTAGATATATTACCACAGTATATATACTATACAAGGTGCCTGCCACCGCGCTTATATGCTATATTACAACCTTATCTCTAATTAGGAGTAGCCTAATTTTCAGCCAAGAGTGCCATATTTTGTGGGCCTAATAGGGCCGAGGGTCCACGCTCGTTTTTTCAGAACGAGCACAGTCCCTCAGCTATCAGCCTGTTGACTTCTAAATACCGGGCTCTGTAACACATGCTGGACATTGTTAGAGTCTATTATTCTTATTAGATATGGAACTTGAACCAATACCCTATCAAGAAGGATTATAGTTGGAAATAATCAGCATAAAAAAAAGAAGTGGTTTCCTAGGCTTACCTCGCCATCGCTTCTGTGAATTAGTCAAATTGCTCAGACGTTGAGGGCAATTTAAGATCAACCTAGCATAGTTTATCGAATCTAGCCACCATTTATTATTAGTTTAATAGACTAATAAGATTTCAATAAGAAATATTTGTCTTGTTAGTTTATAGTAATGTCTTTAAAGACTCTCAGAGGACTTGGGCAAAAGTTATATATTAGCAGTAGCAGCAGTTACAGGCTCCTATACCGACTTGGCTATAGCTTACTTTTAATTGTTTTAAACAATGTACGACTAGTAGCCTTGCCTAGGATCTCTCAAAAAAGAAAAAAGAAAAAAGAAAATAAAATTTCCCCTGGTATCTTCTTACAGGGAAGAGGGAAAAGGTTCTGTAAAAAGAACGCATCAATGGTCATGATGGGGCTCGAACCCACGACTTTAACATTATTAGTGTTACACTCTAACCAACTGAGTTACACGACCTTGAATTCTGGAAGAATGTCCGTAAATTAAAATGCCTGGCTACACTACCTGAATTGAATTAAACCAAACCAGGTAATTCCCCCAACACGTTCAAGATCAAAGAACTTCTTCATTCTTTATTTTTGCAACGTGCTACCTATTCCCCATCAACAACTTGGAGACTACTAGCAGCCATTACCCTTCATGGCTGCGCCTCCGACGAGGTTGGACAATCGCATCGTCCTTCATTTCGTAAGTACCTGGTGTCTAGGATATATATCCGAACTCTTAACTAATCAAGTGCCCAGGACTATGACTGCTTTTACGCGTCTGCCTTCGAGGTCGAGCAGCCAGTCTTAAAGTCTCTCCCCCTGGCAGTACAACAGAAGCAAATCGTAGTGACGTGTAACTATGAAGCTCGTCGAAGAGGACTTCGTAAGCTGCAACTAATCAGTGAGGCGAAGAAAGTCTGCCCAGATGTAATTATCGTTCTCGGCGAAGATCTGACCAAGTTCCGCGATGCGTCTAAAGATCTCTATCTCTATCTGCGATCGTTTGTTTGGGGAGATCGGGTCGAGAGATTGGGGTTTGACGAGGTTTGTTTCTAACTGCCGTATGATGGGTCCTAGCTCTAATCAAGGACTAGTTGTTTCTCGACGTGTCAGATATGATTGAATATAATGTCGATGTGTTGAATCGGAATGATCTGGAGAATTCATTCTTCCATCTTGACCGTCATGATCCTACTATCGGATTTGCATACGATGCGACGAGATTTCATGGACCTACGTTTCCACCTGACTCGGAAATTGTATCAGATCGGTTATCTGCTGCTGCCTGGTCGGAAGCTGAAACACTTCACATCAAACTCCTTGTTGCTTCTCATTTAGCTGGTTATCTGCGTAGGCAATTGGAGCACCAGAAAGGCTACACTGCCACTGTCGGCATATCTACCTGTAAAGCCGTCTCGAAACTAACAGGAAATGTGCATAAGCCCAATAATCAAACCACGCTCCTCGCTCCTTATGATGCTAGAGAAAATGGGCCGGAGAGCAACGTCATCAGATTCCTTGATTCTCATGACATCCAAAAAATTCCCGGGATTGGCTCGAAACTGGCGCGCAGCTTGAAGGATCATCTACTTAACTCCGGCCGTGGCTTAGACTCGGCTGACGGCGCCCCTCCTACTGATAATAAGACTACTGTTCGAGATGTTCGTTTATTTCCCGGGATGGGCCCAGTGCTACTAGAGAAGATCCTGGGCGGCCCAGGATCACCAAAAGGAATTGGGATACGAATATGGAACCTGATTCACGGAGTCGATGACTCGGAGGTCCTCGAGGCGAGAGACTTCCCGACACAGATCAGTATCGAGGACTCTTACCGCCAGTTGGAAACGTTTGAAGAAGTTAGGAGGGAGCTCATAGCATTAGCAACCAGTTTGATCCGTCGGATGCGGATAGATCTAACCGAGAAAACCGAAGTGGAAGATCAAACAGCAGACAGCAAAACAGATCACTCTCTTAATCCTAAGACTCGATGGCTTGCTCATCCACGAACACTTCGTCTGTCTACACGGCCAAGGCCACCTGCAAACTCGTCAGGAGTCAGAACTTACAGCATCAACCGAGCCTCCCGTTCTGCTCCCCTTCCCCAGTATGTTTTCAACCTTGAAGAGAATATGGATGCTCTGGGTGAGAGGCTAGTGCATGACCTGGTCATTCCCATGTTTCGTAAACTTCACCCAGAGAAATCCGGCTGGAACTTGTCCCTTCTTAATGTCGCGGTGACAAATATGGTCGAAAGTGCGGGTGAACAGAAACGGAGTAGTGGCCGAGACATCAAACGGATGTTTCAACAGCAGGAAACCATTCTTAAGGAATGGAAAGTGCCAGAACTGGATTCCGCACAGCCTGATATTGATCTTCCAGTCTACGAAGACAGTACATGGGAAGAGAGCGACGAAGACGAGGCTATTCCTAGTGTTATATGCAGGATCTGCAGTGCTCCAATCCCTCATTTTGCACAGGCAGCACATGAGGTATACCATTCAGCGCCTGATTGATAAGAGTAATAAAAAGACAAATAAAATGAGTCCAGGATGTGGTTGCTTTGAACTACAGTATGCACCGAGTAAGCAAGCAGTTATGCTGGATGTGGAGATCTTTTTATAGCAGGGCTGGGCGGCACCCGTGACTTGCCTCGTCCATTCATTTTCTTTCTCCAGCCTCCAATTCTTCTTCCTCTTCCCCCTTCCTCTTGTCTCTTTTCCATCCTTTCTTTCCTTCCTCGTTCCCTTCAATTTATTGCCTTTCTTTTCTTTCCTGTTTCTTTCAAACAGCGGTGGCTGATTGGTGACTGACAAGCGCCGGGGATACGCCATCAACTTTTCCAAGACTATTGGCACGTCGCTGCTAACCTACCGGACTAATACAGATCAGCCACTTTTCTCCATTTGTTCTGCATTCTCCACTCGTTTCCGTGGCTTCCGTCCCCTCCATAACTACCGATCGCTATATTATGCCTTGAAATGATTGATTTCATTGATTGACGGTGTTCCAAAGAATCCATCTTGCCAAGACTCTCGTTCCTTCTTCTTTCTCCCTTACTGTCAGCGTCCAAGTACGTGGCCCTTCCTCAGCCCTGTTGCTGTGGCTTATAGATTTTGGGTTTCTTTATTGTCGCTGAATTCTTTCGATCTGCTTTCAATCTCATTCTTTTGTACATTCTGGGTCGAGCCATTCATGCTGGTGAATCGGCCCGAGGTTCGCTTCGACCAAGTTTTCATGGTTGCCTAAATGTCAATTTCTTGGAGTGGAATTGAATCTGACCTTTATTACCCTTTTGTCGACTCCGAACCGCCCTCTTAGCCGTCATTCATTCTGCCCACGGCTATGAGGTTTTTCAACAGTTTATTGCCCTTCTTTGCAAGTGCAATTTCATTTTTCATACTCGATGTCGATGGTGAGTTTCCTTGTGTGTCAAGTTAGCCAAGGTCATTTTCTAATAATAAAAACTGCAGCGCGGTCGCAAGAAGCAAATTCCATCCGATATGTCTCGCCCGTTGGTCATCCCGTGATTAACACTCCTTTTCACCATGTCGATCATTTCTCGACATTTGACATTTCCTTCGATTTACATGATGGATCTCAACGAGTAAAGCTAGAGTTAGAGCCAAATAACGATATACTGGCGAACGATGCTGCTGTACGATACGTCGACGCGGATGGGAATGTCAGACACGAGGAGGCTATTGAGCGACACGCTCACAAAGTCTTCAAAGGGAACGCTCTTGTTGAAGGACCAAACGGCAGATGGAATCAAGTGGGATGGGCTAGGATATATTTGAAACAGGATGGTCCCAAACCCTTGTTTGAAGGTGCATTTGGTTTCGGCGGTGATCACCACCATATCGAGTTGCAATCAACGTACCTAGAAACGATGCGGAGCGAAGACGTTGACATCACCCGTTCAAATGAGGACTACATGATCGTCTACCGTGACTCTGACATGGTCCGATATCTACACTCCGAGTTGAAGCGATCGCTAGGTGACGGCGGCTCGTCGTGTGAGGCTCATAAGCTCCCCTTCAACTCTGACCCGCAGCATCCGATTTTCCGGTCCAACATCACTGATACTGGCGAATGGGGAATGACGTCCATAAATTCGCTGTTTGGGCTAAGTAAACGGCAGTCTGATATTGGCGGGTTTTCCGGAAACTCGGGTGGAATCAACTTGAAGTCAACCATCGGTGATACATCGGGATGCCCGAAAACCAAGAAAGTCGCGTTAATCGGGGTGGCAACTGACTGCTCCTTCACGGCTTCGTTCAACTCCAGTGAATCGGCTCGTGCACATGTCATCAACACTGTGAACACTGCGTCGGACCTCTATGAACGTTCCTTCAACATCTCTATTGGATTGCGAAACCTGACTATTAGTGATGCTCATTGCCCTGAAAGTGCCCCTGAAGCAGCACCGTGGAACATGCCGTGCGAGACCGGCAATGTCTCGTCACGACTCGACCTTTTCTCCAAATGGCGTGGAACCCAGTCGGATAACAACGCCTACTGGACCCTCATGAGCCGCTGTCCCACCGGCTCCGAAGTTGGTTTGGCGTGGTTGGGACAACTGTGTAATAGCGACGTTATCAGTGAAGGTTCACAATCTGTCAGTGGAACCAATTTTGTTGTCAGAACGAAGGGTGGATGGCAGGTGTTCGCCCATGAATCAGGTCACACCTTTGGTGCGGTTCATGATTGTACTTCTCAGACTTGTGCTCAAAATATGGATGCAACTTCGCAGTGTTGCCCTTATTCCGATAATACTTGCAGCGCCGGGGGCGATTACATCATGAATCCTAGTACTGGAGAGGACATTACGAAATTCTCCCCCTGTACGATCGGAAACATATGTTCTGCCATCGGTCGCAATGGTGTCAAGTCTGGCTGCCTTTCCGATAATCGCGGAGTTACAACCATCACCGGTAGCCAGTGTGGCAATGGCATTGTCGAATCCGGGGAAGACTGCGACTGTGGTGGTGAAGAGTCTTGTGGGAACAATAACTGCTGCGATGCCAAAACATGCAAGTTCAAGGACAATGCCGTCTGCGATGATGCTAATGACGCCTGCTGCTCCAATTGTCAATTTTCCAAAGCTGGCACTGTCTGTCGAGCAAGTACTGGTGAATGCGACAAGGAGGAGAAGTGTAGTGGTGACTCGAGCTCGTGCCCATCAGACGAACATGAACCGGATGGACAGAAATGTGGCAATGGCGACGGGTTGGTTTGTGCGAGCGGCCAGTGCACCAGCCGCGACTACCAATGCCGGTCCCTCATGGGCAGCTTGTTGCACACTAACAACACATGGGCCTGTGATGAAAGCTCTTGTACTTTGACCTGTGCCTCTTCAGACATGGGTCCCAACACCTGTGCGACAATGAACCAGAACTTCCTCGACGGAACCCCGTGTGGAAACGGGGGACACTGCGATAACGGACAGTGTAAGGGCTCTTCTGTTGGCAAAGCCGTCAAATCATGGATCGACAACCACAAGGACGTTGTCATTGGTATCTGCTGCGGTGTCGGAGGCCTGATCGTCCTCTCGATATTATGGTGCTTGATCAACCGGTGTCGTCGCGCTCGCCGTATCGCAAAAATGCCCCCACCGCCGGCCGCTCAATATGGAGCCCCCTGGCCAGGCGCCATGCCACCTCATGGGCCAGTCCCTCCTTTCGGTCCCGCGACAGAAGGATATCGCGGTCTAGGAGCTGATCCTCCACCTCATCCTCCACCTGCGTATGGACCTATATACGGGCGATACGCCTAAACATCCGTGTCTTATTTCATTCTCATCTTTTTTTGACTATATATCTTGGCATGACTTTTGCATTACGGATTCGCGGTTTTCATTTCTGGGAGGGTTTTTGGAGTATCTAGGTTTTGACTCTTTGTTTATTCATCGCATGGGCGTTTGTGCCCGGGTTCTGTATTATTGATGTCAGATACATATTCCATTGTGTTGATCGATTTGATAGATCAAATACTACTAACCCTTTGACCTGTCTGATTAGTGTTTACATTCTATTCCCTTCGATAATAGATCTCGATTTAGGGTCGGCTCAGTTGGATTTACAATCTGTCTACCATACCGACGGTGCTGTTAACGATCCTAATTCCATAGTTTTGAAGCGTTGGATCATCCAGCACAATCCCCCTGAATAAAACCAGACAAATTTGCAAATATCAATCAATCAGCAGCAGAAAAGGCCAAGTAAACCAGTATAGGTAGAATTATCATCAAACCGCGCCTACCCAATGCCCGTAGATGCTGGGAAAAAACTCGGAGAGTGGCAGTTACAAGGGTGTAAACTTTTCATCCTCCCTGTGCCTCATGACTGACTGACTGGACTGGTATGAGACGACAGGCAGTCCACAACAACCTGTGCATGGACAATCAGTCTATCCACCCATCATACCATCCACCAACCGCCGGCCATCATTCTTTCGTATGACAGCGGGAAAGGAAAAAAAAACAATGAATCAATCAACCAGCCCGATATAAAAAAACGAATAACAAGAGCAAGTAATCCGAACCCCAAACCCCAACAACCCCAGCCCAACCAACGAACAGTGATCAACCAAAGGCGAAAAGACGCAGAACAGGAGCGCAAAAGAAAAAATAAGTATATCACTGCCAACAAATGCCCACAAAAGCCTCCCTAGTAACACCCCCTACGCCCTCAAGATCAAACTCCTCAATCATAGCCCTCAGCTCTTCCTCCTCGAGCCCCGTTTCGCCCAGTTCCCTCGCGACCCTCCTCAAATCCTCCAAATCGATAAACCCCTTCCCGCCCTCATCGAACAGCTCGAAAGCACGCAGGATCTCATCCCTGGGATCCCGCTCGAGGATCTTAAGCGCGGTGACGGTTTGAAACGCCGTATGCGGCATAAGCAGGTTGGAGGGGTGTGTTGGGGCCGAAGTGGCTTTCGAAGAAGGTTGCGGAGGTTGGGGAGCAGCGCCGGATTGAGACTGTTGCTGTTGTTGGACTTGAGGTCGGGGAACGCCGTAGGTGGTTAATAGGGAGATGAGTTCTTGTTTTGAAAGCGTGAATCCGAGCGCTCGGAAGGCGACCCGGAGTTCGTGGTAGTCTAGGTGTCTGTCGCGGTCGAGGTCGAAGAGTGTGAACTATTACCCTCCCGTAGCTATATTAGCATCCTCGTCTTATCTTCACTTACATACCATACGCAGAGTAAAGGAATTGAAGGAGGGAAGGGAATGGAAGGGAAGGGAAGGGGAAAATACAGCTTCATTAATCTCTTCCCTCTGATCCTCCGTCAACCGACTCAAGGGATTCGTGTCTTGCGATGGGCCTTGAGGCGCAGGAGGCGCAGAATGCTGCGCTGCCTTTGGACCGCCTTCGCCGTGGAAATCGCCTGTTGCTGTTGTTCCTAGGCCTCGGCGGGTGAAAGAGGATGCGCTGAAGGGCATCGCGTTCGCGTTTACGGATCTGTCTGGTAATTTGTAAGACCTTGAGCCGAAGGGTTGGGCGGAGGACGCCATGGTTATTTGTCGGGAGAAAGGAGATAACAGCGGGAAAAGGTTTAGCAATTGAGTGAGTGGAATGGAAGAAATGGAGGGAGGAGTTTGGAGATTGGAAGGAAGATCTGCAGTTGAGGTGGAAAACAATGGATGCTTGGCGGAATTTCATTGTTTACTGGATTTGTTACTAAGACTACATAACTACAATGTGAATTGAGGCAATCCAGTTATTATAACGACACTACCTAAGTAATCATGTGTTTTTTTTGTCTTGTTCATTTACGTATATAGCAGTACTCACATCTAGAAAATATCTACGAGAGTCAGCTTCAAGGAAATAGAAAACAACCAACGCCATCGCTCTAGGGTATTCCAAACTTTTTTCCCATTCAGGTTTAAAATGGGCTGGGATAGGAGAAACTTGAGATTTATTTTTGCATCCCAGTTCTTTTTCTCCTTCCGCTTCCTCGCTAAATGGCCTTCCAAGTCTTCGGCCCGTTCTTTATCCCCATGGCGTTTACTGTGGAAGCTGCCCGCTCTTTGATATGCCGGTGGCGATTGATAATGTAGAACTCCAGCTCTTGTGTGCATGATATCACGGGCCGGACTATTGGCGAGTGTCTCATACTGCCTCGCTGCTGTCTGGAAGCAAAACTGTTAACATCCAGTCCATACCGCAGTACTGCATTCAATCGAATGGCGTACAGAATGAAGCAATAAATGAGGGTAGAGAATCTGAATATCCTTACCGTTTCAAAGGACGGTTGGGCGACAGATAGATGGTAGGAGATTTTTGGGATCTTCCATGAAGAGAGTCGACCAACCGGAGAAGAACAACTGGGAGATGTCTTATGTAGCATGACGCAGATATAAATGATTGAAGAAGGCCACAACGCCGAATTCAATAAAATAATAAGAATTGAGGTGGAATATTATTGTCTTTGCTATATGACAGGTGGGAATGCAGTAAATAGAGTATCCAATAAAATCGACAGAGGCAAATAGATATATGGAGGGATGGCAGGCGAGAAACAAGGAGCTCCCAGATGTTGAACCGTGGATAGGAAGAAGGTAGCCTCTAAGTACTCGTAAAGGGAGTAGGGATTTTCTACCGCCATATATACCGAATAAGCAAGTAACACAATAGCTCAAAGAGAAAAGGTATAGCCGAGACAGTGGAAAAGATGAGCTTCTTGTATCAATTGCGTTATTAAAGGCTGTGCAATATTGCCTAGCTCTGACATCTCAGTTTATAGGCGCCTGATTCGGGTTAGCGTCATGACCGGATGCCCTACTGCCGCTTTATGATATGATCATAGCAGATACTACGTATCTTCCGACAGACACAACATCTCATCGTTTCTGGTCCTTCAAATCTGGATCTACCCGCTGCCCCAGATCCAAATCTTCCAAGAACTTCCGGCCTCGTAACTGTTCCGGCAAGTATTCTTGGACGACCTGGCCATCCACGTAGTTAGGGTTGTATTTGTACTCTTTCCCGTACCCTAGTTCCTTCATCAACCGAGTTGGAGCATTCCTCAAATGAATTGGGATTGGTAGTCCAGCAATTCCCGGCTCCCCCAGGGCTGCAAACGCATTGTTTAGACCTCGGTAGGACCGGGTACTCTTCTTGGACAAAGTCATAGCTACCGTAGCATGCGCAAGATTGATCCGTGCTTCTGGTAGTCCAATCTTCTCCACAGCGGCATGTGTAGAGATAGCGAGTGTGAGCATTGTATTATCCGCCAAGCCAATATCTTCTGATGCAACAACAACCAGGCGTCGAGCAATGAACAAGGGATCTTCCCCTGACTGAATCATGCGAGCAAGATAGTATAGTGCGGCATCTGGATCGCCGCCTCGAATAGATTTATGGAACGCTGATATGGTATCATAGTGTTGGTCTCCGGCGCGGTCATATACGAGAGTGCGAGTAAGAGACTTTTTCAATTCGTCTTTCGACATTCCCTCTCGCTTTGATAAATCCATGGCAAGCTCCAAAAGGTTAAGCGATGTTCGAGCGTCTCCATCGGCAAAGTTGGCTAGATATTGGATGAACTCATCATCCACTAACGATGACGGGCCGTAATTCGGTCCCTCAACTTTAAGAGCTCGATGAAGAATAGATTTGACATCATCGTCGGTTAATTTCGATAGAGTAAACGTCCGACAGCGGGAGAGCAAAGCACTCTGAACTTTGAAGGAAGGGTTTTCTGTCGTGGCCCCAATGAGGGTGACTTGGCCGCTTTCCACGGGGCCCAAGAAAACATCCTGTTGTGTCTTGGAGAAACGATGGACTTCATCACAGAAGACTATAGTCTTCCTGCCGGTCAGACTCAGCTCGCTCCTCGCATCCGAGAAGATCTTTTTGCATTCCGCAACGCCAGTGCTAGTACTGTTAATCTCTATAAACCGGCTGCCAACCATCGACGCAATGACCCTTGCAATCGTCGTCTTTCCAGTACCAGGACCTCCCCACAGAATTATGCTCGGCACTCGATCTTGTTCGATAAGACCACGGAGAACGCCATTCGGCCCGACGAGTTCCTGACCACAAACTTCATCAAGGGTTCGCGGACGCATACGTTCGGCTAATGGGGCAGCCTTTTGGAAAGCATTCACCTTCGGCCGTTTAGGCTGAGACTCCAAAGCATCGCCATGTTGTCTCAACGGCGATGAATTATTCTCTTGCGTAAGAGATCTCTTGCCAGTGACGGTTTGTGGTGATGGACCACCGGGCCGGGATGAAGGAGAGGACAGGGAATTAGCTTGGGCGGAAGCTTTTCGTGCGGAAGTGGGCTGAAAGAAATTTGGGACGTTGCCTTTCTGGGAAGAGGACTGATCTCCAGAACTGGATGGTTCGTCGATGAAGTTTTGACAGTTGGAATCGATATGGTCGTTAATCTTTAGCGACGGGACAGAGTTCCCACAAATGGGACAGGATACCATAGTGAATCAGTCATTGAGGACACAAGGCAGGGAGTCTGCCAAAGAGAAAGACTTCAAAGAAGCCAACGATCGATTATGGATGGAAATTGCCGAAATGGTAAAATGAGTAGGTAGGTATAACACGATGCGCGTGTAGCGCGCGTCTGCTGACTAAGTATTCTGCCTTGCTGCCTGATTATGAACCCTACTTTATATCGAACTAGGGCTCACATCTTGAATGTAGTTCGATTGCAGTGGGGTAATATTACCTAGGTATTGAGGCTGATTAACTATATTGGATTATTATTTATTCTGAATTGTCCATCCAACTGTGTATTTCCATCCCGATTGCCAAGAGGAAGTAAGTGGGCTTAGAGACGTCAGCTCTCCTTTATTGGCTCTATTAACACGAGCCTAGTAGGGCTGAGTCCTATTAAGAACTCTCCTTATCTTCGCCAAGTCTTCATTGAAGCACCGGCGTTGATGATCGCCAGTCTAGTTTGAGGCTCAATGTCCCGTAATAAATTATTGGCTCTATCGACACCAGCTAGTAGAGCTGGCTCCTATTAAAAACTCTCATTATCTTCGCCAAGTTTTCACGAAGCAACCCGTGTTGATGATCTCCAGTCTAGTTTGAGACTGGATGGCCCGTAATAAAAATGCCTTCTTACCCCGTCCTGCTTTCTGGAAATCCGCATAGTTTGTTAACAGACAGTTGATATTCTCAGCCGTTATGCCTCCCAATCTACTAGGATGGGCTCTGCTATTGATTGCGCTTCTTTTTCCTACCCTATCTGCAGCTAGCGACACTGGAAAACCCACTGGTATTCGGTTACTCGGCAGATTTTCGCCGGTATCCCAAGTTCATGGCCAAATGAAGCAAGTTTGGAAGCGACGGAGGGGGGGCGGCTCAGACTGGGGTGGCTCATCTGATACATCGGTCGATGATGATGACGATGATGCCTCGGACACTGGTAGCAACAACAATTTGCCTGTCTGCCAGGTAACAAAAAACGTGACGCAGAAAGCCCATAATTCTGACAGCTACGGTTCATTTTATCGGACGGGAAATGGAAGGTAAGCAATTGGTGCTTCATGGATCCCCGTCACTATGGCTGATAGCCTCTCTCAGTCCAAACAGCAATGAAGGCGGCTACACACCTGAGGGTTCAGGAACCCATCCAGTGTGGGACAATTCCACCGGCGAATGGATGACAATCCATTATAACCTCTTTGACCAGGATCAAGAAGAATATCATAACTACTTGGGGGGCGCATCGGTCCCCTATGCATCAGGTGAAGACTCCCCAAACGGTGTCCATCCCGTAAGACTCGATCTCGATTTCGAGGAGGCACCCCCTGGGGATCTTTACGGCGATTTATGCACAGTCCCCAATTCATCCTATGCCTACAAATACAACGAGAAATGGAAATGGAGGTCATCCGCTTTCAAGATGGAGTCATTTACGCGATTCGTACCCATGTATTGCTGTTGCGCTCTTTATAGTCTCTGTGGATGCGATGACTTTCATAGTAACTCGAGTTTCGTCCCAACTCTGGTCGACTATTTAATGGAAAGTACGCAACCACTGAATAATACACATATATGTGCTGTCGATATTGATGGGATGGCTCTCATCATAAACGGCACGGTTAGCAACGGTTCAACGAAGGCAAATCCAGCCATGGATCCTACAACAGAGACTGTTGCTATAACGACCTCGCAATATTGTGAGCCAACTGATTCCGGCTATTCTTCACAGGTGAATGGAGGGCTGGGTATGTCGCCGCCCCAGGTCCTCATCATGATATCAACAGTAGCGACAACTTCGCTAGGGATTTTGTTTGGGGTGTCTCTTATATTGCTGTAGTGATGACTACAATTACAGCTACAAACTTCCCTTAAATATAGAATCTGCCTTTCATGGCATTATGCGAAATTAGCATGTTGGTTAGAATAAATATTACCACTATCAATGATATTCTTATTCCCTCCTAGCTAGTGACAACTATAATACTTATCAAATATTTATTAGAATTTTCGCGAAACCTCTATTTTTATCTCGATTTTTATTATTCTATATAAGGCTCCCTTATAAAAAGAAAAGAGTTTACTGTGCCCTGTACTACAAAACAGAGGTCAACCGTTGATCCGAGATCGGCAGTCGGAGAAGCGAATCTCAGGCTCCGGTTCAAGTCTGACCCTCCATCAGCCTCTCGTAAAACCGTCGGTTTCTGACACCATCGTTCTCCTCCCCTCTTCTTATTTAACACCGATGATTCCTGTCATTCGCACTACCATATCGCCTTCTCTTACAAAACTTCCAAACCCATTGCGCCCGTCATTGCTTGCTTCATCCCGACCAGTTCAACCCCGCATTCCCAATCTCCGACGGACCATGTCTGCAACCGCAGCGCGTGCTGACCCCTTCAAACCTGCTAAGAGAGTCGCTGGACAGCGTCAAGATGTTTGGTGGGATCTCCCTAGAATGCCTACAAGCTTTATGCCACTTCTAACCAGGCTTCAGGTCAATTGTCAACGAAGCCGCCGCAGCTTCCCCCGTTCAGCCCATCGTGAATATGGGCCAAGGGTTCTTGTAAGTAATAAAGTGAGTTTCGTATAGCAGCGATGACGATACTAATTCTCGGTTTCCGTCAGTGGCTATAACCCTCCCAAATTTGCGATCGATGCGGCGAAAGACGCCCTAGACCGGGTTGAATGCAACCAATACTCTCCGACGAAGGTATAAAGCGGTTCCACAGATTCGTATTCACCACTTTCTCACGCCGTTCCAGGGACGTCCACGTCTGAAGAAGGCTATTGCCGACGCATACTCGCCGTTCTTCGGCAAGCAGATCAACCCCGATACCGAAGTTTCGATTACGACGGGGGCAAATGAAGGTCTGATACGCTCGATGTGTTGGGTTGGAGGTCTTGCTGACAGGTAAAGGCATGCTGAGTGCTTTCATGGGTTTCATTGAGCCTGGTGATGAGGTTATTATCTTTGAGCCATTCTTCGACCAGTAAGTTCCAATGTATTGGCCGGTGATCTTGTGACATTGACTAATAGTGTGATTAGATATATCAGCAACATTGAGATGCCCGGCGGTACTATTCGCTATGTCCCTCTCCATCCCCCCAAGGATGGTGCAACTAGGACCTCCCCTGCCTCGGAGTGGACTATTGACTTCCAGGAATTGGAGAACACCATCAATTCTAAAACAAAGATGATTGTTAGTAGTCCCTACCTGGAATCTATGTCTTTAAACTAACTTGTTCCAGGTCTTAAACTCCCCGTATGGCTTTCATATCCCTACATACTAAAAGCAACTAACACCAGAACAGCCACAACCCTGTCGGCAAAGTCTTCTCTAAAGCCGAGCTACAACGCATCGGCGACCTCTGCGTGAAGCACAACCTCATCATTCTTTCTGACGAAGTCTACGACCGTCTGTTCTACGTTCCATTCACCAGAATTGGAACTCTGTCTCCAGAGCTCTATGAGCGCACTCTTACCGTCGGCTCCGCCGGAAAGGCATTCTACGCCACCGGCTGGCGTGTTGGTTACCTTATTGGACCTGAGCATTTGATCAAATACGTAGCAGGCGCGCACACCCGGATATGCTACAGCAGTGTATCTCCACTGCAGGAGGCTGCCGCCGTGGCATTCGAGCAGGCAGATAAGGCCGAATTCTGGGATGAAAGCCGGACAGAGATGAAGAAGAAGATGGAGCGATTCTGTGCTATTTTCGATGAACTTGATATCCCGGTATGTTCTTTTAAACATTCGAGTCCCATCTTGGAATGCGTTTAGACTAATTTATATTAGTACTCCGACCCCGAAGGTGGCTACTTCGTTCTAGCCAATATGGCCTCGGTCAAACTACCAGAGGACTACCCTTTCCCACCCCATGTTGCATCTCGTCCGCGGGACTTCAAGCTGTGCTGGTTCCTCATCCATGAGGTTGGCGTGGCGGCTATTCCGCCCACGGAATTCTACACCGATGCCAATAGCCACATTGCGGAGGATTATCTCCGCTTTGCAGTCTGTAAGAATGATGATGTGCTCGAGACTGCTAAGGACAGACTACGTGGTTTGAAGAAGTATATTGTGCGGTGAGATATTTTGGTTGATTTATTCCATTACGATTGTACAGGATATAGGAGAAATAGATAGCAAGATAAAGAGCTAGGGTCAGGAGGAACGTTCTTTTAACATATATACTCTTACTTGAAGTCTGAGAAAGAGTGCTTGAAATAGAACCTGTCGAGATATACATTCAAACAGCACAAAAGTATCACATGACATCGCGAAATTTAGTAGATACCTCACCTACTCTTAAGTACAAATCTCTGTTTAGCGGCAGATCACACCTAAAATGCTACGACAAACCAGGAGGTTTCCAATTCCCAAGCCTATTATTGACTATTCGCATGTGCATACAATTAGCTTTCGGCCACTGTCTAATATGGCTGGAAAAAGGCAAAGATCTGAAACCAAGCTTTTAGGTATCAACTCTTTATAACGGTCAATGTCGTCTACTAATTAGCTTTTAGATTGTACCCCAGATGAACTTCATAAATACTTCGCTCAGCGATGGATTTGGAATGAAGCACAGCAGCTCCGAAGTAGATATGTTTCATTCGATCTGAATGCCCTGATTCAAATTGTTGAGAAAGCCACCGGTAACAAGACGTGCATTAACATTTCGAAGCCACCAGAAGGGAACTTCAACAAGGCTTTTCTTGCAACTATGAAAGATGGATCAGAGGTGGTAATTAAGATCCCAAATCCAAATGCAGGGCCTACTCACTATACAACTGCGTCGGAAGTGGCCACCAAGCAATATGTACGGAGTGTCGGGATTCCTGACAAGCTAGAAGGTCAGACAGAGTAGTACATGGTAACTGACTTCTTTACAGGCAAGCGAAAACCTTCAACTTCCTGTTCCTAGAGTTCCTGCTTGCTGTTCCCGAGCTGCGGGGAGTGCGTTAGGCTCAGAGTACATCGTCATGGAAAAAGCTCAAGGAATTGAGCTTGGTCAGATATGGGAAACTCTTACACCGAGAGATAAACTGTCTATTGTGAAGCAGATTGGTTCCGTTACTTCCAAGCTGTCTGAAGCTGGATTTTCATTTTACGGGTCATTGTATCGGCGCCAGGACATCTCAGAATCCGAAAGTATCAACATAGATGACAAGTGTGTAATATGACCGACAACAGGACGAACGTGGTTTGATGATAGAAGGTCGGAGGTCGATGTTCATAGGGGTCCCTGTAAGCTATTGTCCAGATCACCTTTCACCAAGTAACAATATCCATTTATGCTGACCTATCTTATATCAGGGCCGAACACAAAAAGCACCATCAATGCTCTAGTCCAGCGAGAACTGGCCTGTGTCAACAAATTCCGAAATTTTCCTAGAGACTGCCAACAGGGTATTTTCAATGGACCCGACGGGTATCGTCCAACAAAAGAAGCGAAATTATCTGTCCTTCAGGATTTCCTCAAGATATACCAATACATCTTACCAAAAGATGATGCACTTAATGTGGGAATAATATGGCACAGCGACCTCCACAGACAATATCTTCGTTGATAAGGACAACCCAACCAAATTGACTAGTATAATTGACTGGCAGGCTACCCCGATTCACCCGATGTTTCTTATAGCTCATCACCCGTCTCTTATTGAGTACGATGGACCAAAACCGGAAAGGTTCATCCAGCCGCGTCTTCCGGAGGATATTGAGGAGTTCAATCCCCACGATAAAAGGGCTGCAAAGGAGTTATTTCTTGCAAAGACTATTTGGCTATACTACGAGACGTAGGTGTATAAGGAGTCCCCAGAATTGATTCACGCATTTAAATACCGTGAGACATTACAATCCGAGCTATTGAGTTTAATTGGGTCGACATTTGACGATGGAGAACCACATGTGCAGCAACTACTTGCCAACCTTGCGAGGGATGATATCTGGAAACAGGTAGTTGAGGAGGATGGACATGGTAATGCTAGTGTGCCGTGTCCATTAAGATACTCGGAGGAAGATTTGAATAAGCAGAATCATAAATATGCCAAGTGGGAGAGGGATGTCGAGAGAAAGGCGCAAGTTCTTGATGAAATTGGAGTGTATCCTGGCTGGAATGGAGCTGTTTCCCCTGGTGATTATGATGAAGTTGTTAGAAGACTTGGAATTGCTAAAGAGAGGTTTTTGGAGAGGGAATCGACCACACCACAGGAGCGATTGCTATGGGAGGAGGTTTGGCCTTTTGAAGATAAAAAGGGTGAATAAATGTCAGCTATCTGCTCTGCAGTCTATGAGATGCCCTTATGAATAGAACTAATCACCAAGCTTTTTAAGATAAACAATAATCAAGGTATCCAGCGTTGCTCTAGAGAAAAATGAATAATATTCCAAGTACTTAGTAAAATACAAGTAAAATAAAAGATATCCGTAAATATCTAGAGGTATGTGTTAGGAGGATAGCTTTTCCTTCCAGTATAAAACTCACGGGGTGAACGGGACCACGGGAAGACGGGCCGAACCAGCCAATACCCGTGTGCCAAGCTTGATTTAAAGTTCTGTTCTCAACTTGGAGCTACATCAAATATTACTTTAGGAGAAAGTTTGGAATAGTAGATGACGAAAGACGGTTCTTCTACTCTTTACAAAAGGAAAATACACGACCAACCACCCCTCCCCCCTCCCCCAAGACAAAACATCGCACCCATTAAAAA
>MVGC01000440.1:0-20259 GCA_003589665.1 Aspergillus sclerotialis | reverse complement strand
AGAAAGGCAAGGAGGGTGAAGGAAAGGCTGATTGGTTGAGTTTGTTAGAGGTTGAGGTGGAATAATGAGGGAGGGGATATGATGATGATGTTTTGCTGGAGGTATTTTTTGATTTCTCCCCACTGTGGAGATAGATGGTGCTCGCTCTGTTTTATCATATCACCACGCACTATTGAGTGTTATCAATTTGGACAGGTAGCCATTACACAAGGTTAAGGGGACTGTATTAATATGCTAGTATACATTGATTTAAATAGTCTAGTGTACAAGTATCCCACTGTAGAATCCCAATTCCTGCTCTGCCTTATAATTTCTCCAACAAAGACTGAACAAACTCCGAGAGTCGAGATAATGGCACCTCTTCATTTACATCCAACCGCCGACATTGCACCTCTATTGCCTGTTGGTCTCTCCATGATCTCCCGACAACCACGATAACAGGGTATCCAATCAAATCAGCATCATGCAGCTTCCAATCCGGGCGCCTGTCACGGTCATCAAGGATGATGTCCGGAGCAGTCTGAGACGACGCAAGTGCATCATATATAGTTTCTCCTTCCGCCTGCATTCCAGGCATACTTAGAACGACAACTTCATAAGGCGCTATTACGCGCGGCCAGTTCAAGCCTCTGAGGTCTGAGAGTACATCTGCAACTGCGGTGATCATTCGCGAAACTCCAATGCCGTGACAGCCCATTTGCATCGGTATCTGTGTCGACCGGTGGCTTATGGCGTCTGGATTGACTATCTTTTCGGGAACTGTAACAACAGCGTTTAGCATCTCGGTATACCGTGTTCCAAGGTGGAAGGTATGGCCGAGTTCGACAGCCGCATGGGATGTCAATGTTCCCCCGGCACATTTAGCACATTTGTCACCATCGTGCACCTTGGTAAGACTGAGGGAATCACTTGTCTTAGGGAAGCGGTCAAACATGGTGTATTTGATGTCATGTTCAGCGCATTTGGCATATTCCGCTAAGTCGCTTAGTGGAGGGCGCTGAAAGACTCGTACTTGCGAGTCGTACAAGTCCACCACTGTAGGACGCTGACGAGTTGACCCAGATCCATTATTTGCTTTCATCTGAGAGGCCCACTGTTCCAGGGGGTTCTCCACACTAAGGTCAAGATCAATTCCCGCTGCATCGGCTATTGATTTGATTGCATGAGAACTGGGGTGCCTTTCCACCGGCTCATTACCACCCGCCATGTAATATTTCGGGTACCATCCTCTTAATAGAGTGTTTTTATCTTTGGAAGTTCCCATCCATAAACCGTTCGATATGGTTGGTGGAGCTCCAGTAGGCGAGCCACCAGTTGCAAAATTAGGTATATGATGAGAAGACGGGGGCTGGGGCTCAGCTGTGTGGACTTTGCCATCGGCAAGCTCTTCGTTGTAAACATAACCACAGTTCGAGCAACTGATGATAGTGTCTTCGCCTGTTGGGGTCGGAAGAACATACTCATGGCTTAGGTTTCCACCCATGTTCCCGGAGTCTGCTTTAGCGACCAGGTAGGGGATTTTTAATTCATCGAATAGCCGATTGTAGGCAGTCCTCACTATTTTATATGTTTCCATGGCCTCTCCCGGAGAAATATCGAACGTGTAGAGATCTTTCATGATAAATTCACGCCCGCGAAGCAGACCCTGTCTTGGTCTTGGTTCATCTCTATACTTTCTCGCTGTAGGATGAAGTCAATTATTGATCTATATGAGGTGAGAAGTCACCTACATATCTGATAGACTCGAAGTGGGAGATTCTTGTAAGTCTCGACAATGCCCCCAACTAATGCGGTCATTTCTTCCTCATGAGTAGGGGCGAGAAGAAACCGTGAGTTTTTCCTGTCATTGAACCTGAAGACCTAAAAAAATATTCAGCAAAGCACACAACGCGAACATAAATTACTTACATCCGAGTCATCTTTTAGTCTACCAGACTTTTCCCAAAGTTCTTGAGAAGAAAGAGACGACAATGAAACCTTAGACGCGCCTATCCATAATCAATATACTTCATAATACCATTAGAAGAGTGTATAAACTTACCAAAAGATCGCATATGCTTATCAATAAGCCGTTCGATCTTCTCCTGTACACGCAACCCAAAAGGTAACATATGAAACACCCCGGAGTATGGCTATACGAGAGTCAAAATAACATCCACGTAAGGACGTAACAGAGACCAACCTGACGGAGAAAACCCGCTCTAATCAAAAGCTCGTTGGTATTCTCTAATAAGCATTGTCAATCAATGGCAATCCCAATTGTGCATATGAGAGGAAGGCTACTACCTTTCTCACGGTCAGGATTCTTGTCAAGTGCTCTTGGAGGTTTTGTCGGGATCCAATTATTGGAAACCCGAACACGACCATCAGTCTGTAGTAAATTAGCACCACACAGATAGCACGAACCAATTTTCTTACATGAAACATGCATTTCGAACCTCCTCGATATCTAAGAGGACTTGACGATACCCGATGTACGGCCGACATACGGCCCAGAGTCGGGCATATTCCGAGAATCATGAATTACCAGTTTTGCAAAAACAAATAAAACACAATCAAATACGAAAAAGAAAAGAATTCAATATATAACTTGAATTGAGACGGACTAAATGGCCATTTTGATATCTAAAAGAGTAGGTCGAACCTGAATATCCACCGGTAAAAATGTTCTTCCGGCGGTAAGTCACCACTCAATTTTGCGTCTTTCGAACGGCAGAAAATTTCAAGGTTTCTGACTATCAAAAAAAGCCCTCCAAGCTACAATGGCGAATAATAAGGGAAAGCGTTCTTCTGACGTGAAGACTGCTTCCCCTGATGGTGGTGTCAGTCTGAATGAATCCAATTCTGGGGCAGACAGCCTACCGAATTTGGATCAGAGCGCATTCGCGGGTCTACGACAAAAAATCGAACAAAAATTGGAAAAGGAGAACGAAGCGAAACAGAAGCCGAAAAACAAGGCGAAAGATACTTCCAATAATACGCCAAAGAAGGAGAAACCTGCGCCCGCCAAGCCGGAGTCAAAAGAAGAGTCAAATAAGAATAAAGGCAAGAAACGAGATCGCAACGGCGATGTAATTGCACGGGAGGAAAAGAAAGCTGGGAAGAACAAGCAAGCAAATTCCGGTCAAAAGAACGACGATGATACTCTACATCGGGAAATTTTGGCGCTTGGTGGCACTCAGGATGACTACGACTTGCTTGCAGATGTTGATTCCGAATCTGAAGTGGAGGGTGCTGCAGATACTTCGAAGAAATCGAACAAGAAGTCTGATGATGACTCTCTACGAAAGCAACTATCGAGTATGCTCGCCGCTGCCGGCCAGGTTGTACCAGAAGATTTGAATGGTGAGGAAGAAGACAACGCTGCTGATGAGGATGTGGATGAAGATGAACAATCGGAAATCGGCGAAGATAGCGAGGGCGAAGAAGGACTAGGTCAAGAAATATCCGATGTCGAAGAAGAGACTCCTCCTGCGCCTTCCCCTAAAGCCGCGAAAGAGCAATCCAAAAAGGCAGCAACTAAGGAACCCGCAAAAGCGGAGCCTGAGACTATTCTTCCAAAGGCGTATTCGAACCTCGTATGTATACAGACTGACCATCAATCAACGTTAATCTAACTGCGAATCTAGGCTGTTACTCCTCGATCGGACTGGTTCTCGGTTTCTCTTCCTTCAATCTCTTCGAAACAGGCGAACGCATTACCTCGCCATCTGGTAGACCGCATACATCAGTATGCTGTGTCGCTGCTGGATCAAGAGAATAAGATGTACTCGGATGCACAGAAAACCTCTTCCTCATCCTCCCAGAAGTTCTACGCTACGATCATGTCATCTGGTACTCTCACCGATAAAATATCTGCCTTGACCTTAGCCGTACAAGAGTCCCCGCTGCATAACATGAAAGCTTTAGAAAACTTAATAGGCCTTGGCAAGAAAAGGAGTCGCACCCAAGCTGTGGAGGTTCTCAGATCGCTCAAAGATATGTTTGCGCAGGGTACATTGCTTCCCAACGACCGCCGGCTTAGATCTTTCGCAAATCAGCCGTCTCTAATGGCTGCGTTCCAAGGAGCGGGTAACAACTGGTCAGAGGGAGCTCCTCTCCCCAATGGACTGCAGAAGAGTCATCTCATCGTTTGGGCCTTCGAACACTATCTCAAGGAGCAGTACTTCGAGGTTATCAAGATACTGGAAGTGTGGTGCAATGATGAGATCGAGTTTTCTAGGTCCAAGGCCGTGAGCTATGTCTACGAATTGCTCAAAGAGAAACCCGAACAAGAAGCCAACCTTCTTCGATTGTTAGTTAACAAGCTTGGTGACCCAGGAAGGAAGATTGCCTCGCGAGCTTCGTACCTGCTTCTACAGCTAGAGCAAGCGCACCCCATGATGAAATCTACTATCATCAAGACTATCGAGGAAGTACTTTTCCGACCGGGTCAGAGTCAACATGCGAAATACTATGCCATCATTACTCTGAACCAGACGGTTTTGAGTGTCAAGGAGGAAAATGTTGCGGTTCAGCTGCTTGATATTTACTTTGCGCTCTTTGTATCGCTCCTTAAACCAGTCAAGAATGCAAAACCCCAAACCAAGGGACATGGCAAGTTCGGCAAGAAAGGAGCCAAGGGGCAAAAGAAAGATGATCAAGAAAAGGGTCAAGCGCAAATAGAAGAAATGCAAGACAAGCTCACTTCCGGAGTCCTGACAGGTGTTAACCGTGCCTATCCTTTTACAACTTCTGATACCGAACGGTATGTTGTCTCTTTAAATCTTTAGGGGAATCGTTAGCTAACCTATTATCTAGGCTATCCAAACATATTGATACCCTTTTCCGCATTACCCATTCCGCCAATTTCAATACGAGTATCCAGGCACTCATGCTAATTCAACAACTCACGCAATCTCATCAAGTGGCCGCTGACCGGTTCTACCGTACACTATACGAGTCCCTGCTTGATCCCCGAATTGCCACATCGTCGAAGCAGACGCTCTATCTCAACCTGTTGTACAAGGCATTGAAGAATGATTTGAATGAGCGCCGTGTCAAGGCATTTGTGAAACGTATAGTTCAAGTGCTTGGGTTACATCAACCTTCATTTATATGCGGTATCTTTTATCTAATCCGCGAGCTGGAGTCTACATTCCCTGGTATTCAGTCTCTGTTTGATCAACCGGAAGAAAACGATAGTGATGAAGAGGAGGTCTTCAAAGATGTGCCTGACGAGGATGAGGAGAAGCAGGATCAAGCTGAGGCTTCAGAATCCAAACAACAGAAGCCTACCAATGGTTACGATCCTCGGAAGAGGGACCCTGAACACAGCAATGCTGACAGGACCTGTCTCTGGGAATTGGTGAGTTCTACCCGTCTCTATCTTTCGCAGTCCTAGGCTAACATAGTCTCCTATAGCTCCCTTACCTGTCCCATTTCCATCCCGCTATATCGGTCAATGCATCCTATCTCCTGGAACATCAGCCAATGAGCGGAAAACCTGACTTGTCATTACACACGCTAATCCACTTCCTCGATCGCTTCATCTACCGAGCCCCTAAGGCATCAGTGACCGCACGCGGAGGATCAATCATGCAACCTCTGGCCGGAAGCGACGCGAAGGATCGCCTGGTGTCTGTTGGGAAAGACCGTCAATACGTACCGCTCAACTCGGAGGCATTCTGGAAGAAGAAGTCCGATGAAGTGGCTGCCGAAGATGTCTTCTTCCACGAGTACTTCAACCGACTCGGTAAAGACAAGGAGAAGGCAGATAAGAAATCGAAGGCCAAGGACCCCGTTGAGCAGGCTGAAGAAGCAGGAGATGGTGACCTTAGCGAAGGCGAATCGGAGATCTGGAAGGCTCTCGTCAATTCAAGACCTGAGGTGGAAGGCGGAGATAGTGATGACGACCTTGACCTGGATGATCTCGAGTCTGCGTATGACGATGAGGATGAGGATGGCGCAGGCGGAGAGGACGAAGGTGATGATGAGGGTGTTATTTTCAATGATGAATCGGATGACGACATGGATGAAGAGGAAGCTCCAGAACAGCCTGCTAAATCCAAAGCCGAGGCCAAGAAACCACAAGATGAGGAGCCATCCGACGAGGATGATGACTTCAACATGGATGTCTCTGATGACGAGGCGTTCATCGGAAGTGACGAAGAGCTGCCTATGGATATGGCCTTTGACAATGAAGAAGAGGAGACCAAGGATGATAAGTCAGAGCGGAAGAAGAGACGTAAGCTTAAGCACCTGCCTACGTTTGCTTCTGCGGATGATTATGCAGCCTTGCTGGCTGGGGAAGATGAGGGGATGTAAAAAGGGGAAGCGTTTGTATGTACGAGTCAATTTATCGACAGGTGAACCTTTCTATGGAGTTTTGATCGAGTCGTTTGTAGAGTTTGTTTATTTATTCCACTTACCCTAATCCTTACTTAATGCGAATGGAAAATCCAACCGACTCAACTTAGAGGTATCGGCTACAGTAGTCGATATCCTGTTGACTTATCCTTAGTGAAGTTAATATGTATTTAACAATTGTTAGTTTTTTCTGTTCCCATACTGGTTGCTCGTTCTGTACCTGCATGTCATGCCACTATTTTAGATGGATGTACAGTAGTAACTTAATCCACTTCTTTCCGTGTACCCATTCAAGGGATCCACTCTCTTATCTTCGTTGAACTGGGTTTCTTAACCTGACATACAAAACCCGCCCTCCTAATGCTCCGAGTATAATAATTCTGTATTAACCCTATAAATCAGATGATATAATGCCCAAATATGCGAACAGCACGTGGCTATTTATGCAAGAATAGTGCATCCTGCATGACATCATCAGCCACGGAGATTCCGTCTTGGCATCTGGGGCCATAAACTCTGGAGTCGTGGGGGTTTACGATGGAGTGCCTCCCTGAACTAGGTCAAATCGTGGGAAAAGGCACGACTAATCGTTCAGACTCGTATAGATATCACATTGTTTGCTTCGTACGGCATGATTTTGCCTCGTACTGCATGAGATTTTCATATTGTCCTACTTCGACTGACGCCAAGGGAAAGTGCGGCTGCAACCGACTCGGTACGCCGCAAGAAGTTAGACGCATAGCTAAGATGGCTAAGGCGATTAGTTGGCTCAATGAAATGCTTGGAAAAAGATCTTGACCAAATCAGATCAGAGTCTTGCCTGCCGGGTTCGGTTCAGGATATCCGACTCGAATCAACAGGAATATTATTATCTTTTTTGCCTGCACAGAGTCAGGAAGGAATCACGTTAGGTAACTTACCCAGCACGTCATATTGGATGATCTTCTCCTATCAGAGGTCCCCCAGAGAAACCAAATTATAAAATGTATAATGTAAAAGATATAGCGGCGCCGAGCCTTCCAACTGCCAGATTGGTCTTTGATAATTTTGCTCTGGCACTTTTTGCGGTTGGGTTTTTCCCCCGTGATTAATTATTTCCCCTCGTCTTTTTTCTCTCTTTCTCTTTCTCTCTCTCTCTCTCTTCTTCCTCTTTCCCCCTCTTTCATCCTCTTCTTCCATTCTTTTCTTCCTTGTCGAGCTTGCAATTGATCGCAATTTGGTTCCAGATTGCGCTTAGCATCGGCATTATCGTTCTCTTTGCTTTATCTCCGAAGCTTTCACTCAACCTTTCCGTTCCTGATTTGCTCAACTGTCTGGTAAGTTACCCGCAAACCTTCCATCGTCCATCGTCATGGCGAATATTGTCCCGTTGTTGATTTGGTTTCCAATGGTCATTGATTTTCCTAGCCCAGAATACTAGTGTCCAGTATTTATTGCAATACGCAGTATATGCCGCCGAGGGTCATTCCCAGCTCTTCCCTCCATCTATCCACCTCCATTTACTCGCGGTTCATCCGCTTTTTGAAATGGCGCCGGTAGATAATACCAAGGGGCCCATGGCCCTTACCAACCCTCCCTCTTCTACAGGCTCGGCAAATTCCAATCCCAATCCTATCTCCAATCCTCACGATAAGGAAAAGGACTTGGATCTCGAGCTTCAAGCTGCCAAGGGTGCGCCCATTTCCGACTCCGAGGGCGAGACAACTGTCGGTAGACAGATTGAACTCGAGGCACACAACTCGATCCAGTATCGCACCTGCAGCTGGCAGAAGGTATGCTGATCAACTCATCCGGAGAGAAATGAAATGGTCGGGCTCTAACTACCCGACCAATAGACCGCAGCACTCCTCTTCTCGGAGTATATCTGCCTTGCCATCATGTCTTTCCCCGGATCGTATGCAACCCTTGGTCTGTTTCCCGGAATCCTCTTGACTATTGTGGTGTCCCTTATAGTCTGGTACACTTCCATGATCCTTTGGTATGTATCGTCTTATGTTTGTAGATCATTGGCTTACCTTTTCCAGGAAATTTTGCCTGCGCCATCCTGAAATCCGTGATGTATGCGACATTGGCAAATATCTATTTTGGAATTCGAATATTGCGAAGGGAGTCACGGTAGTCATGTTTATACTGAACAACACCTTCATTCAGGTAACTATGCTCCGCTATCCATTTCTCCAGGGGCCCAGTCCTAATCAAAGCAGGGACTGCATTGCTTGGTTGGTGCCACATATCTCAATACAGTGGCTGGCCATCCAACCTGCAGCATCGTGTGGGTCGTAGTCGCGGCAGTCATCTCACTGATTTTCTCACTTCCTCGGACCTTCAGTACCTTGTCCAAAGTCGCAAGTTTTTCGGCGCTCTTCACATTTGTTTCGGTTATTCTGGCTGCCGTTTTTGCCGGGATCGAGGACCACCCAGCTAAATACAGTCCCGAGAAAGGAGAGCCCAAATATACTGCACTCCCCATGGCAGGTACATCATTTGTGGCAGGCCTGAGTGCGTTTTTGAATATCAGCTATACATTCATTGGCCAGATCACCCTCCCAAGTTTCATTGCGGAAATGAGGGAACCCAAAGACTTCTGGAAATCTGTGACGGCTGTGACAATTGCAGAAGTCATCGTGTTCAGCCTTGTCGGCGCCATTGTGTACGTGTATACCGGAAATCAGTACATGACAAGCCCCGCGTTTGGATCGCTAGGAAACGACATCTACAAAAAGGTGTCCTTTTCGTTTATGGTCCCGACCTTGATCTTCCTCGGGGTACTCTATGCATCAGTCTCTGCCCGTTTTATTTTCAACTTTTGGGTTGAGTTGAAGCCCCAGACCAGAACGCATCATAGGGCGAACCATACCTTTGTCGGTTGGGCTGTCTGGACTGCAATTCTAACTGCTCTCTGGATATGTGCCTTCATCGTTTCGGAAGTCATTCCGTTTTTCTCGTCCTTGCTTTCCATAATGAGCTCATTGTTCGACTCATTTTTTGGATTCATCTTCTGGGGCGTCGCCTACATTCGAATGAAGCGCGAGGACTATGGACCGAACTTTTTCCGGAAGGAAGGCCTTCGTGGTTGGCTGGAGCTCATGCTCAATATCTTGCTAATTTTCGCTGGGCTCTTCTTCCTTGGCCCCGGTACTTATGTAAGTTAATCGCCTCCTGTCCCGCTCGTTAATTTTTGCATGGGTAGCTGATTCTATGCTCTGCAGGTCTCCATCGAAACGGTCATCATGAGTTACCGCCAAGGAGAAGTCGGAAACCCATTCTCTTGTGCGAATACCGCGGTGTAAATTCTGCATACTTGATATCTGATCCGATCGAAAACTGATAAATCATATGGCGATATAGTGGCATGATGAGAATGGACCTTGATGACCCATATTATGACTGAGAGTTATTCATTAACTGGTTGTTACTTAACGGTAGCTCATTGATTACATTACTTACTTCAGTAAGCATGCAGTGGATTAGGGCATGAACTCCCCGCGGGAAACCAAGAGGGCTAAGGTAGATTGCCTCAATCGCTGCAGTCATGAAAAATTCCCCTGCAGATTCAAGTGCCCGTAGGGTTCGTATACCTATATTTTAAGACATGGGTGAATCTAAACTTTTACTAAAGGAGGTACAACTTTGTGAAGGAAGACAAGTGGAGAGCGAAGAAATCGCTAACACTGCCCTCACCGCCCGATTTCTGCTGCAAAACCAACGTCATTTGCACGGAGCATTAGCCGGGCAATCCGTCGCTTGGCACGCTATTCAAAACCAAAGAAGAAGGCGGTGAGATACTGAATTCCGCGGAATTTCCCTATCACCATGTGATTTCCCCGGAATCGTAGCTCCTCTCCGTGATTTCACCCGAGCATTTCCTCCCTCTTGTCAATTCTTCCCAATTGTGCTTCATTCTCTCTTCAATTCCATCATGTCTGCCATGCGCCCTTTGCAAAGAGGTGCCAGCCTCCTGGCATCGAGGTCCCTATACCTCCAATCGACCCCTATCGCTCTCAATGCCGCTTCCCGCCTTCAAGGACAGCTCCAGCGGGGGAGCGGAGCTGCCCGCCAACTTCCCCAGCTAGCTGGTAGAGCTTCGATTTCGAAGCCCGGTGTTAGATACTCATCTTCCTCTGTGAATGAGTTGTCAAGGACACAGCTTTATGATCTTCATCTTGCTAGGGGTGCTAAAATGGTTCCCTTTGCGGGGTTCTCTATGCCATTGCAGTACTCTGATCTCAGTCACGTAGAGAGCCATAATTGGACTCGGGAGAAGGCCAGTTTGTTTGATGTTAGTCATATGTAAGTTTCCATACTCCAAGCAAAGTAGCCAGAGCGATGCTGACAGTAGCATAGGGTCCAACACCATCTCAGCGGCCGAGGCGCAATGGAACTCTTGATGAAGGTTACGCCTTCATCTCTCGACAAACTCAAGCCAAACACGTCTACCCTATCCTGTCTCCTTGAAGAAGGAACCGGCGGAATAGTCGACGACTGCGTCATCACCCGCCGCGGCGAGGACTCCTTCTACTTCGTCACCAACGCGCCGCGTACTGAAGATCTTGCTTTCCTACAGGCCGAGATCGACGCCTACCGGAAAGACCATGGCGCCGAGAGCATTAAATGGAATATTCTCGAGGACCGAGCGCTCATGGCCCTTCAGGGTCCCCTCGCTGCTCAAGTCCTTCAATCCTTCATCCACACTGAAGGTGTCTCCCCCGAGGAGACAGACCTGAGCACGCTTTACTTCGGCCAATGCCGCTCTCTGCATTTGACTTTGCCAAACGGATCTAAAACTCCTCATCCACTCCTCATCTCCCGAACGGGTTATACAGGAGAAGACGGCTTCGAGATCTCCATCCCAACCGAAGGATCACCATCCCTCCCCTCCGAAGTCGCAGAGCTTCTCCTCTCCCGCCCCGACGAAGTCCGTCTAGCAGGTCTAGCAGCTAGGGACTCTCTCCGTCTCGAAGCAGGAATGTGTCTCTACGGCCACGACATCACAACCGCTCAAACTCCCCCCGCTGCTGCGCTGGGCTGGGTAATCGGTAAAGACCGACGCGATCCTGCCACAGGAACTTTCAACGGCGCCAGTACTATCCTTCCCCAGGTTGCATCGCCCGCTAAGACCCTGTCTCAGCGAAGGGTTGGGTTCACGATTGAGAAGGGCCCGCCTGCGCGTGAGGGTGCCGTCGTCGTTGATCTGGCTGATGAGTCCCGGGCTCAGATTGGTGTTATTACCTCGGGACTGCCGAGTCCATCGCTTGGTGGAACAAACATTGCTATGGGCTATGTGAAGCAGGGGATGCATAAGAAGGGGACGGAAGTGGGGATCTTAGTTAGGAACCGGTTGCGTAAGGCTTCTGTTGTTGGTATGCCGTGGATCGAAAGCAAGTTCTATAAGCCCTCTTGAGGATGCTTAAGAGGATGGATGGGTTTTACGGGTTATGTATATAATGGTTTTGATATGATTCCGTTCAACATTGTGATTAGCTACCTAGTTTGTTAGGGCAAGGATGGTGCCTATTTTCAACAATTTCAAGATCCAGTGTATTCTTATTGTATTCCTATAGTGTTCTAAAAGCAAGAATAGGGTTTCGGAAATATTATAAATTTACTATAATTAAATATACAGTTTACTGGAATAGCAGATCATATATTCTTAGATCATACATACGTATTTTATGCGATCCACCCTAAAACCCAGTAACTACGACACTCTACGAGTCCTACAACAACGTATTTCTTTAGCAGTTTATAAAGTATTTGCTTTTCGGAAAAGAATCCCAGGCTATAGGAAATCGTGGACACTTGGGTAGTGAATACATTAAATGTCTTACTGTACTAATGCATATTATCTCCTCAACCCCGCATGGCCCACGATCAGACCTACAGCCAACCGTTGGTTCAACAAGTCCTATTTGATTTCTGATTTGCGCGGGGAGAGTGAACGGACTTCCTTCTTCCAACCGGGCATGTACACGGTGTACAAGCTTTCTGATTATATAAAAGAAAAGAAACAGCGGAACCATTGAGTAATGCCTCACCTCAACTTCGGTTGCGCCAGACATCAGTCAACTCTAACCTACTCAGTCTATTTATTTACATTTCATATGTCTCACTCACTTACCCCTCGAGGCACAATTCAGTGTTTCCTTCTCCACGTGCTGGGATATTCTACTTTGTCCACGTATCTGACAGCTCCTGCTACCGGCACGAGGAGGATGATAGGTGCTAAATCAATCTACAAGTCTATATCCAGAGTCGGGCAGATATCTCCGACTTGAAGATCAATGCCAGGCAACTTGCTCACGGATGATTTTCGGTTGACAAGCTCATCTCCACCGAATCGAATCAAATCAGGTTTTTGACGATGGACCTTGACTCTCGTAGCTAGACATTGTTCGCTCATAACCCCGCACTGGACCTGTTGGCCGTGGGACTGCTGCAAAATTTACAAGTCGAACAACTTGCCGGTGTTTGTTATTACATCATGTCGCGTTGAACCGCTTTTTTATATGAATCATGGCCAATAACAGTCGATCAGACCGTCGGCGACCTCATGTATCTGTTTTCCAAGTTTCCTTCTTTGGGGTAATTGACAAGATGTGGCAAGGCAATCTCTCCGAGCCCTTCCGTTTATGCCGTCGTGGTCGGCATGGCTTATAGAGGCACGATGTCCCTTCCTCAGATCTGAGTCTTCGGAGGCCTTGAGAGCATTCAGGTACATTTGTCTGTCACATCTTTCACCTCTCGGTATCTACTTTCGTTGTATATCTCTGTTACCACTCGTTCTGACTGGATTACTGCTCGTTTCCATTCACAACCATGAAGTTTGCTGCTGCCCTAACCCTGGCGGCTGGCGCTAGTGCCGTTGCCGTCGAGAGAGGGCATGGGGATGACAAGTGCTGCTTTAAGTTGGAAGCCAACGGTGGTGTCTCCGGTCCAGCTGGCCAGCTTGGCGATGGTCAGGTTCGTGTCGGTGGAAAGTTCCCCCCAGGCCACTGGTGTCTGGAGAACGGTGGAATCAACGATGACAAGGGAAGAGGGTGCATCCTGACTGGTGAGTCTACCCTAGCGAATTCGTACATTCGTATCAATTGCTGACGGATTTAGAACCTACTACTCAGTTCCAATGTGACACAGGAGCGTCTGCTACCACTGGATTCTCTGTCAATTCAAATGGCATGCTGGAGTACCATGGCAGCACCAAGTTCATCGCCTGCAATTCCGGCGACGGTTATAACATCTATACGAAGCCTGACATGGACGACGTTACCGGCTGTGTGGATGTCACCTTGACTGCCGATGGCTGTCGCCCGCCACAAAGCACCTGCGACGTCACTAAGACCCATACGGTCGAGGTGACTAACCACCAAACGGCTGGCGTGACCGTCACTGAGACAGAGACTGCTGATGTGACCAATACTGCCGCCGTAACTGTCACTGAGACGGCTGATGTGACTAACACTGCCGCCGTAACCGTCACTGAGACCGCCGCTGTGACCAGCACTGCCGACGTAACCCAGACACATACCGTCGATAAGATCAACACGCATACTGTCGCCGTGACTGTTACCCAGACTGTTGAGACCTGCGCGCCGCCTCCACCCCCGCCTGAAACGAGCTCTCAGGCTCCTCCTCCGCCACCACCTGAAACCACCACTCAGGCACCGCCTCCTCCGCCCGCGACTTCCACACCTAAGCCTACCACCCTTCACCCGACCACCACCAAGTCGCAGCCCGGCTGTCCGACGGACCTCTCCGGGAACTACGAATACCCTCACCTGATTGTACCCGTCGACTCGTCTCAACCAAACAAGGCCAAAGGCACCTCATACTTCGGGGAAGTATCCGACACCATCTCGACGATCTTCGACTTCGACATCCCCGCCAAGGACTCCGGAAAGACCTGCTCGCTTATCTTCCTCTTCCCCAAGCAGGAGGACCTCGAGACCTCCTCGTTCACCTTCAGCGGCGACGGAAAGATCGACGTGAGCAAGCTCCAGTCCCCGGCTACCAAGAAGACCACCTACAGCAACGCCCCGGGAGTAGCCCAGGACTACGGCACCACCACCGTCGCGCCGGGCAATTCCTACCTGATTGCCACCTTCGACTGCCCGGCTAACCAGCGCGTTGGCTTCGAGGTCTCCAACGCCGGTTCTACTAACTTACGCTACTTCCAGGACTACAACCCTTCACCGTGAGTCTCTCGTCCCTCCCTTATTGGCAAAACAAAGCCTGACTGATATGACTAGCATCGGCTTGTATATCACTACCTGCTAGCTTGGTGATGACTATACGAACGACTGACTCGAACTAACGACTGTCCTTAATTAATGACGACTCGACTTAACGACTCTCCTTAATTGCCGTAATGTTTAGTACATACTTCCATTCCTTCCTTACTAATTCTGCTTTACACGAGCTACCTAGTCTTATGGAGATTATAGTATGAGGAGATAAATAAAATATTATTTTGTTCAGTTTGCGTGCCGACTTTGGGGTAAAGTTGATTATCGTAGGGATTCGTTTTCGTGAGCTGGAAGGTCTTAGGATGTATTATCTGAAGGCAAAGCTAATGAACTCAGATTAGCGGGCCAGTGCTGTGGGAGAATAGTAAACTAAAATGGTGCGGACTTATGGGAGTCCAGAGATTAGTATTAATGTCTTCTAGAAACGGAGTCGCATCGCTTACCCGAATTAGGTTGGGTATTATCTTGTGGTATACTGTTTATGCATCAGACAGAATGCAGCAACACCCTGATCTCGTACAAGGAACGCCGCTAGTACCAACATGTACTATCAGGTTGAGATTCGAATGCTTCGCCCACTATGTAAAGTTGCCCTTTATTAAAAAGTTACAAACCTTTCAATATAACTAGTTCTTCGCAAAAGAGACTGCGCCACAGCGCGGTTAATTTCTTGTACTGTACTACCTAGGTACTGCACTTGTACAATACATACGTGGGAATATGTAAATAGGTGTCCAATGGAGTCCACACAGTCATTGACCTTAGGACAGACCGAACTCGTACTCAGACCAGGCACGGGCGGGTAACAGCCATCGGTAATCATGACCGCCACCCATCTCAACAGCCCTAACATGCTGATCCAGATGAGCGCGCCGACCCTTCCATTTACTATGTCAACGACGACGGAGATTCCCATCCAGAACAATCCCCGAGGTGGAAAGTGAAGGCGGCAAATCCTCCTCCCTCGTCCCCCACATACTCTCCGTCGGACCCAAAAAGAGAACCAACTCCTTGCCCTCTGTGAAGAAAGAATGGTCGATCCAGTTCCGAGTATACGGCATTCCATCCAGCATCGCAAACTGGATATAGATATTCTTATAAGTGGGGTCGAAATTGACCGTTTTCACAGTCGCTGTCTTACCCGTGAGAGGCGACTTGATTTCTATAGATTCGAAAAACGGCGCACTGATAAGGTACACGTCTTGACCGGGGTTAGGGAAGAGGCCGAACATAGTCATGGCCATGAATGAGCCCATTGCGCCGGAGTCGTCGTTACCTGGTAGGCCGGAGGGTGTTGGGCTGAAGGAGCCGGGGATGTAGAAGTGGGCGCGTTCGGTGGATTTGGCGGGTCGGCCGGCGTAGTGGTATTGGAAGACTGTTAGGAAGGCGGGTTCGTTGCCTATGTAGGTTATCTTTTGGTCGTGGAGATAGTCTAGGCGTCTGACGAAGGAGGTCGGGCCGTCTAGGAGGGTGATTAGGGCTGCCATGTCGTGGGGGACGAAGCTGTTTATTTATTAGTTGTGTGGGTAATTGGGAGGGTGTAGATGGACGAACAATTGGTATTCCCAGATGCTGGACTCAAATGTTTCTGCCGCGTTGTTTTGGAGGGAGCAAGCGCGGTTGCTGGTGTCGATGTTGGAGCATGTGTTTGGATCCTGTATCAGTTAGACATATAAAGCAGACTGGGCTAGGGTGGCTAACCTGGTATCCCCATGTGCCGTTCAAGAACCTGGGCTGGAAGAACCCCGTGAATCCAGTATCGGTTCCATTAATGAACGATTTTTGGTCCCTCCTAAACAAGTTCATCCAATAGGTAGACGTCGTTGCGTATTTCTCTGAATCGTCCAATTTATTCAGACCATAGGCCATTTGCGCAATGCCGTAGTCATCGTAGGCATACTCCAGTGTGCGCGAGATGCTTCGCGTCATCGGACCAAACCCAATATAGTCAAAGTCCTGCACCGGAATGTAGTGCAGCCTTCTCCAGCTAATTAGTCCTCCTCGACCTTCGCTGGACCAGTCATATGGTTCTTCCTCGGCATCTTTTTGCACCGCCTTGTAACCAGCTTCCCAGTCAATCCCATCATTAAGACCCTTGACATATCCATCCGCGAGAACGATGTCAGCATTAGAGCCTCCCTGAGTATGGCCTATGGTTGAAATTAGCCAAGTTGTATTGAGCCATGCGGAATTCTATACCTTTGCACAGAGACATGCGGCAGTCCGGAAGCCAGCCCAGATGCTTTTGGGTATCTATCAAAGAGCGAATCATGCGTGTCACGGACAGCGGGTCAAAGATAGTCAAGAAGGGGAGCTGAGATCGGAACGAATCCCAAAGGCTATCTTCATTAGTCATTGGATAAGGTTGAAACATATATAACATACCAGTAGAAAGAATCAAAATACGGCTCGTAGCTACTCCAGAGCGGATTCTCGCCCGTATAGTCCTGGGGGTTGATCATGGTACGGTAGATCCCGGTGTAGAAATTGGTGAGCATAGAAGAGTTCACACCCTGTCTCGACACCCTGATTGGCGATAGCTTCTCTTTCCACAACGCGACAGCTTTTTGACGAATCGAGTCGAAGTCAAAATATGGAATTTCATTGTGAGCATTTAAACAGGCCTGTTCAGTGCTGATGAAGCTAAGACCGACTCGAGCAAGGACTTCCGACGGGGAATTGAATCTGACAAAGGCGCCTCCCTAGATTAGGGTTAATAAAGCATCAGGCATAGTCAACTGATACCAACCGGAAGTGGATATCCGTTGATGCCGCGAGAGATCTTCAGATCCTTAACACCTCTGCTAGCTCTAGAGTCAACAAATATCCCATTGTCCCTCACTCCAGCAGCGCTCAGGAAGTCAGTGCAGAAATAGGCGACATAGGAACCTGATCCAAAGCTCGGCAAAAAGCGAGCCTGGCCAGTCATTGTCCCAGTAAGCGGTTCAACAGAGATTGTAGCATTATCCTGCCTCGAATCTGAAAGGTCGGTAAGATCCAGCAGGATCAAAGGACTCGACGCGTTTCCACCTGGGAAGTTGAACCGGAAGAGCGATGTATGCTGAGCAACAGTCATATCAACCTTGATTCCGGAATTCATCGTCAAACCAAAATATCCCGGGCTTGCTTGGACAGACCCATTGACATAGCCAGTTGCACGGGACTTTTTGGGATAGATGCACCCATTGACATCGTCATTGTCGCAATGCGTGTAGGGGAAGAGAGGGAAATTGCCGAGAGAAGGACTGCCACCAGTGCCAGAATCATGCATACTGGAGAAACCGGTGATACTACTTCCATCATAAGCGAAGCCTCCTTGGTTGTACCCGGAATTGGTGTCGGCTACGGCTTTGGCCATACCGTATGGAAGAGACGCGCCGGGGAAAACATTTCCTACGCGACAAAAGATCAATCAGGCTGATTCTGGGGTAGTATGTCAGATAATAATACCTCCATTGGCACTTCCAATGAGTGGATCGATGTATTGTAGAACATCGTAGTCGTAGAGAGGATTGTCAGGGACGTTTTTGGCAGCCAGGACACTATTACTGGCCAGTAGGAATGAGAGAACGACACGAGAGAACATTATAAAGAATGACTAAATACAAATGAAGAAGAGACTGACAGGAAAAGGAATTGATTAGGGTATATAATAAGGGTTGAGAAGAGAAGAAGCTGCAGGCATATTGGAAAGGTCACTGGTATTTACTTATTTACTATTTAGTCACTTTTTTCCCCTTTCAATCACTCAATCTAAGGAAGGAGGTCATTGTGATTTGGGCCAGGAATGTAAGAACGCTGCTCTCTCCTGTTGATCTCAACCAGGATCGCGATAGGAGAAAGACGCGACCTGCATTAGTTTGTCGCGGGTTGAAAAGTTCCTGTTCATTCCAAATGCCTGTCTCCTTTGAGGGTTGTTGATCTGGTGTACTTGAGTGTAGGTAGTTGGAGATCAAGAGAGGAAAGACATACAAATACTGTAAGGTACCTAAGTAAATAAATGTATAAACCAAACTGTATAATTCCTTATGCATGTTCTTCTATCCCGTTCAACCTCGGCTCTTACGGCCAAGTCGCCTTAAAACCGCCCGCTAGAATGTTCCACTCATCCATTTTGCTTTCTCTCAACTGATAAAAAAAAAGATCTTTCAATCGATCGCCATGGCTCAAGTGCGATCGATCCTCCGGGAAGTCCCCACCGTTACAAGCCTGGACTTTTCTTCTTTGATTCTTCGCCGCCCGTTCCATCGGTCATATCGCCCAATTCGGCCACTTCCTGGCTCACTAATCCCTCACCGTATAAGCCTCGGTAGGCTTAGGCCGTATTCAACACGTCAGTATTTTATATATAACCCACTGGTCCCGTCCTTCCCGTTTAAATTTATGCTAATCTGATCTGTCTTATAACAGAAACCTCCGAGTCCGATTTCAACCCCTCCGAGACCCCAAAGCCGCGGTCGCGTCTACGTAGATTCATCGGAGCTACCACCATCGCTGTTGTATCCTTCACCGCGTGCTTTGCATATCAGTTCTTAAAGGCAGGCGATCTGAAAATGCTTTCGGACCTAGAGTCGCTGAGTGCATTCAACCCTCCCGATGAGCAGTCGAGGGAAATCGACGAATACCTTCGTGACCATGCCATCGCCGTCGCCCTGCGTGAAGATCCCGCATTCACCGAATCGCGACCACATCTGAAGATTCCCGAAAAGTTTCGCCAGCGCAATCTTACGGCCGGGACGCTGGCCGGTCCCAATAAGATCGTTGTTCCGCCGCTTATTTTCAGCGAGGAGGGCGGCAAGAGCTTGGTGTCCCTCTTTTATCTCGGCTCCGATGTCTCTGGACACCCGGGTATTGTTCACGGTGGACTCCTGGCGACTATCTTGGACGAGGGGCTAGCGCGGTGCTGTTTCCCCGCTCTCCCTAATAAACTTGGTGTGACGGCCAATTTGAACATCGACTATAGACGACCGGCGATGGCGGAGTCGTATGCTGTTTTGCGGGCGAAGACGACTAAGGTTGAGGGACGAAAGGCCTGGGTTGAGGGCTGGATCGAGACTCTGCCGAAGAATGGAGAGGAGCCAGTTGTTCTTGTGGAAGCGAAGGCGCTTTTTATTGAGCCTAGAGAGGCTGCGGTATGTTGAAAATCCGGTTTATGCTCGGATTTTACTAATTGTATCCAGGCCATGAAGGGTATTAACCATGTTGTGGATTGAGCTCACTTGGTCTGCATATAGACAAGTTTGATAGCGTATTTGCCAGGCGTATAGAGGTGGATTTGACTTTGTTTATTTGTATAGAAACCTGCTTGTATAGAGTATCCTTATAATCCATGCATCCAGCATATCAGAGGTTAAATTGCATTGCATGAAATTACAGAGTAACAAGTACTTTTGAAATTCTCAATTATCTAGCCAAATAAACATGGACAAATATGTATTGTAGATCAGATTGGACTGAACCTGCGGACCTCCAGACACTGAGAGCGGTAAGCCTTAACCTCCCCGAAGCTCCCGACTTCAGCTCCCCAACTCCCAAACCCCAAGCAAGCACCTTATTCCTCTTCATGCCCGCTTCCCCAAGCGAGGCAACACTCATAATTCTTCACTCTCATTCATAACCTCCATCTCAACCATCCTCACCACCATGTCCAAAACAACCAAGTACCTCC
>MVGC01000439.1:0-20312 GCA_003589665.1 Aspergillus sclerotialis | reverse complement strand
TAAGGAGTGCTGGTCATATCCTCGGTTTGAGGAATTTGCGAAATCATTAATAGGCACTATTGAGGGCGTGGGGAATGGTGCAGCAAGTCCATAAGGTTGTTTTTTATATCTTGCATACGGGTCTATTTAAAGCGAGTTTATGGTTGCGCATTTGGTCTTGGGAAAATGGAATCGCCCTATACTGGCTTAATTGTACATTCAAGGTCTGAATAGATAGCTATTTAGAGTGGGTTAATACCAAAAAGACAATATGCCATACCAATATCTCGTAATTGCGCATCATTCAAGAGGAAATTAATTTCAATAATAACCAGGTGAAAGTCATCAATCATCAGTCATTAGCCATCAATCGTTATAGTCCAGCTAGCAGGGCCGGTAACAACAATAAACGATTCTTTACCCGCAAGCCGCTTGCGAAATATTCCAACTAGCTTGTCGTTCAAGCACCTGGCGCAGCCGCACTACAGCTGTCTGTCGTTCTGGGGTTTCACGCAGTCCCGTTTCAGCTGCTTGCCATTCGCTAGAACCTGACCTACTACCCAGAGAGATATACTTGAACCAACTGAGAAGTGTTTGGAGATCCGGAAGAATCGATTGTTTGCCCGGTGGCATGTCATAGTGCTCGGTTGGGTCAGCCGCAAACCCCCCGGTGCTCGGAATCTCTGGACCAGATGACGAAGACGTGTTACTTGCTTGAGCAGCAATATATATTTCCGAAACAACGGCAGGTGTTAGAATGTCTTGGGAGTGGTTGTCTGGGCCCGACTCGGGGGTCTTTCCCAAAAAAGCCCGACAGCAGGAGCTCGGTTTCGAAGGGAACTCCCTGGAAATGGGGAACGGATAAGTTCCATAATTTAGGTCGACCAGCATTCCCGGAGCACCAGGTTGAGATCGTGCCGATGGCCCATCTCCGCGGGTCGATTGATATCCAGAATTATGTCCAATCTGGCTCGCGCTGAAGTAGCTATAATATGGATACGGAAGTTGGTGATCGCGTCCACACGCGAAACTGTTATCATCATCATAGATGACTACATTATCATCACCCTGCCTCTCGCGGCTTGGACTTGCTTCCTCAACAGTCACAAGGCCACCAGGGGGTGCGCGGATTTCGCCCAGCGGTGCGATATGACTGCCATACTCGTTGGCAAGGCTGAGTTTGCTGCGCCCACAGATTTCCGCAATTGTGTCTAAAGTATTGCGAATATCGGGTTCAATGACACGGAGTATGCCTTCGATGCTGAAGTCTTCAGCCGAGGGAAGCTCTGGCCCACGATTCCTGTCTTTGGAGGAGCCTGTAAAAGGGAATGGGCGCCGCGAAGACATTTTCGAGTTCTCTGCGGTATCATCAGTACGACCCGAGTACGACCGAACCAAAACTGGTTGGGACGCTAGCGTCGATGAACGAGCACCAGTTTGATTATTCTGCTGGTTTTTGCGAGCAAACGGTTTTGAGTTCCCATTTAGTTGACGGAGAGCAGTTGTACGATACGCCCGGGCCGATTCATCCAGCGATAGTTCCGAGCGGCGTGCGCTGGCTTGAGATGGACCAGCAGGTTCAACCACAGGAAACGCATAAGGAGATCGATGCGGAAAGGAAGACGAATGACGAAAAGAATCCACTGACGGCTTGCCTGACCTGGAGTTCATTACGGAATGCAAGGCGCGCAGTATGTACACTGTTTGTCAGTCGAGTTAACTCACAATATCGAGTTGTTGCAACGTAGCGCAAGGAACGTGGAGGATAGATACGATAATATCGATGCAGTTGCCCCGCCTAGGAAACCCGAAGCTCACTTGGAACGAAAACAATCGATTGCCAACAAAGCGCTGCACATGGGGGACACGTAAGTCTATGTCACAACATATGACACCCAGCAAATAGGCTGTACTGGCTCACAAGGGCAGCTGTAATTTTCAGTGAGCATGCAATGTAGCCCCAAGTATTCATAAGTTCATAGTATTGGTAGTTGGTTTTGGTTAGGGAGAAACGCAGACAGAAACTTGATGCGTTGGAAATTGCTACACAGTAAACAAGATACATCCTTGCTTACTAAGGCACGGGACAGTCCGAGTGCAGTCAACATCTACAACATCTACAACACCTACAACAAGACAACAACCGTTCAGCCTTCCAATTTCACTACCAGGCCAGCTACCAATATCATTGCACAAGACTTCTCGGTCGGTGTGTAATGACGAACAAAATGAATAACCTTCGTGTATGCAATTCGACCACGCATTTACTACAACCTACTGATTGCGACTGCAGTTTGGGGACTCGGACTCGTCAGATTTCGACGATGATACCTCCGGACTTCCTTTTCCAGAGCCTTTATCTCGTTCCTCTTTTTTGAATTCCGACTTTGATCCGGCGACCTTCCTATCATCACTGAAAAACCGACACCAGAGCCTGGAGGATCTTCGACAGGAGTTGCGAGATTTGGATCAATTGTTAACCAGGGAATTGCTGGACCTGGTCAATGAGAACTATCAGGACTTCTTGTCTCTCGGAAGTGCTCTACGTGGAGGAGAAGAAAGAGTTGAGCAGGTTCGTGTTGGCTTGCTCGCATTCCAACGAGACACCCAAGCAATTCGAGATCGGGTCGAATCAAGACGGCAGGATGTAGAACAACTACTGAAAGAGAAACGACGTCTACGGAAAGAGAGGAACATGGGACAGGCATTGCTAGATTTTGCAGACCGTCTCGAGGAGCTCGAGCAACGGCTATTGCTGGGGGACTCACCTCAACAGCAAAATGATCCTAATGATGGCATTGACTCGGAATCGGACACACTGGATAGTGAAAGCGATGATGAAGAACTCCCGGACGACGCTCCTGCTGCACCGTCGGTGTCTTTAAAGAAGTTAGAACATCATATTCAGAAATACGTTTATCTCACGAGCTTGGCTCAGCGAATCGGCGAGGATCATCCGTTCTTCCTCAACCAGCAGCCGCGCATGACGAAAGTCAGGTCCACAATACTTCTTGACCTGAAGACGGCAATCGAACAGGCCAAGCAGGCAGGGGACAAGAAAGATGCGAAAACATCGGCAGTCCTGCGGCTCTACAATCTCATGGGGGAGGAAACCAGCGCGGCCACTACGCTTAAGAACTTGAGATTATGAGCCGGCATTAGGTGCAGTTAGATGCTTGCATTGGCGTGGGAGTTCAGGATGCTTGGAAATATCTATATGAAACCGATACCATAATACACCGTATCCTTCCTAATATAACATAATTTGTACAGTCAAATAATTATAACAAAATCATCTATGAACCAGTCAAGGCCTCCGAAGCGATGGACTCATCGGACTTGAACTCTCCATTAAGACTAAACCCAGGCCCATGGCTCGAGCTCAATACCTGTTGACCAGTTAGACGCAATCTACCTTTCAACCGGTAAACGAAATCAACTTACTATCTCGTGAATCTCTTTGTTGATCCGATCGCTGAGCCGAGCCGCATCTTTCTTGATCTGGTCGATGGTTACGCGCATGTTATCTCGTACCTGTTCCGGCGAGAACGCAAGCTGGCCGATGGGCATCCTAATCACCGCGTCTTTCTCTCTGTAAATCAAACCGCCACGCAACATCTCCACTCGGGAGGCGACATCTTCGACCACAGTTCCTGTCTTGGTACTCGGCATCAAGCCCTTGGGACCGAGAATTCTTGCCACACCGGCCTTGTTCAATTTGTCCATACTATCAGGGTGGGCAACACAGCGGTCGAACTCAATTTTGCCAGCCTTTACAAGATTAAAGACCTCATCTTCCCCTACCAGCACAGCCCCTGCGGCTTTGGCTTCCTTCTCATGCCTTGATCCTGGAGGGCACACGACACAGATTCGTGAATCGGTTTTGATGGAGTGAGGGAATCGGAGCATGTTGCGGATAACCGGGCCGTCTCTCATCGTTTTTAAGCGGATGTGAAGCTCATATTTTGTAGTCCTCGGATCCCGGCCGACCTCAAATGCGCGGATATACCTGCAAGATAGATTAAGTAGCACCGTTAGATCTGATCTTGAAGGCGAAGAGTAGCATGGAGAGCAATGTACCTCATGGCATCGCAGAGGGCAAATTGTTGGATATTCCTCAAATCCTTCTGGTGGAAATACCGCGGGCCTCTCTTTTGTTTGGTTTGGCTTTTGCCTTTGCTCTGGACCTTGGCTCCTCTGATCTGTTGATAGGAGTTGAGAACGATAGGAGTGATGGACTTCTCTCGGAGGGCTGGAGCCCAAGATGGTGATAAGATTGTTCTTGCCGCAGTGGGCAAGAACGAATTGTAGGAGGACATTGAGCGGAGGAGGGCGAGGGTATCCGATATAATGAATTGTTGGAGATCAACTGCACGGAGGGAATGTTTTCTGTCCGATGCTTCGGAACTGGAGGAAAGTTCCCCCGGCGGAATTGATTCCAAGCCCACATTTTCCTTCCTGCCCCTCTTCTTCCTTCTGTCTCTTCTCGCTCTCTCTCTTTCTTGCTTCTCGAGAAGAAAATGTCCCAGTTCAAATTGACAGTGGCCACCAGGGCCAATCAGGCCTCGGCCCTTCCTGTGATTCTCGTCGCAACCTCTATCAATGAGGCCCGACCAAGTCCAGTGATTTCAATCATCTACGAAGATACGGCTCTTCTTCATGAAGGAGAGAAGGCCGTAGTCCAATTTACAGGAGTTAGTGGCACTCCTGTTTATGGAACCGAAAAAGCGATCCAGGAATTGCGTCAAAACTTCCCCTTCCTCACTAGCAAGGAAGCCAAGCTGGTAAACTCACCCTTCCCTATTGATTGTTCTTCACAATTCGGTTTGTCTAACTCCCGTTGTAGGAAGACGAGTGGCTTGCTCAGCTGGAATCCTTCACTGCCCTTGACTTCAACACCGTTGACCCTCACCTTCAACGTCTCGATGCTTACTTGCTTCTCCGATCTTTCGTCGTTGGATATTCGCTTTCCACGCCGGACATCGCACTCTGGGGTGCTATCCGAGGCAACCGTGTCGCCGCTGCTGCAATCAAGAAGGGGTCTCTTGCTAACCTGACACGATGGTATCGCTTTTTGGAGGAGCTCTGCCCATGGGCGACAAGCGCAATTGAAGCTCTCAATGCGGCATCCAGAGAGAAGAAGTCTGCGAAATCAAAAGCAGGTGGGAACTATGACATCGCTCTTTTGAATACTGAGCACGGTGTGGTTACCAGATTCCCGCCCGAGCCCTCGTAAGTTCGCATAGATTGTCGCATTCTTGGAATGGCAACTAATGATAATTCAGTGGTTATCTACACATCGGTCACGCGAAAGCTGCTCTGCTCAATGACTATTTCGCACATGAAAAATACAACGGTACTCTGATCGTTCGCTTCGATGACACAAATCCTTCAAAGGAGAAGATGGAATTCCAGGATGCCATTATCGAAGACCTTGCTTTGATGGGAATCAAGCCCGATAAGATGACGTACACCAGTGACTACTTCGACCAGCTGTATGAGTATATGGTTCAAATGATCAAAGAAGGAAATGCGTATGCCGACGATACGGACAAAGAGACAATGGCTCATCAGAGAATGCATGGTGAGCCCAGCAAACGCCGTGATGCCACCGTTGAGGAAAACCTTGCTCGGTTCGAAGAGATGAAGAAAGCAACTCCTGAGGGCATTAAGTGGTGTATCCGTGCTAAGATGTCTGTCGATAATCCGAATAAGGCGTTACGTGACCCTGTCTGCTATCGCTGCAACCCGTCTCCCCATCACCGCACCGGCTCGAAGTGGAATATCTACCCGACTTATGACTTTGCCTGCCCTATTGTGGACTCTATGGAGGGAGTTACTCATGCGCTTAGAACGACCGAGTACCGTGATCGGAACCCCCAATACCAGTGGATGCTGGATACACTCAAGCTTCGCAAAGTTCAGATTTGGGACTTTGCTCGTATGAACTTTGTCCGGACTTTGTTGTCTAAGCGAAAGCTTACGAAACTGGTTGATGAAGGAGTTGTTTGGGGATGGGATGACCCACGTTTCCCCACCATCCGGGGTATCCGCAGGCGCGGTATGACGATTCCTGGCCTGAGGGAATTCATTATCAAGCAAGGCCCGTCGAAGAACATTATAAATCTTGATTGGACCACCATCTGGGCTACCTCGAAGAAGTATATTGATCCTGTTGCTCCACGTCACACTGCCATTTCTAAGAAAGACCTTGTCAAAGCAACTGTGAAAGGCGGGCCTGCGACTCCATATACCGAGAACAAGCCTAAACATGCCAAGAATGCTGACGTCGGTATGAAGAAGGTGGCCTATGCCAGCACGATTATCTTTGAACAAGAAGATGCCAAGAGTTTCAAGCAGGACGAGGAAGTGACACTCATGAACTGGGGCAATGCTATCGTTCGCAAGATCGATACTGATGCGTCCGGCCTGGTCACAGGGCTTGAACTCGAACTTCACCTTGAGGGCGATTTCAAGAAAACGGAGAAGAAGGTTACTTGGCTGGCTACAGAGGGCCAGGAGATGGTCCCCGTGGAACTGGTGGACTTCGACTACCTTCTTAATAAGGATGCTATGCAGGAGGAGGATAAGCTTGAAGACTGCTTGACTAAGCAGACTGAGTTTAGAGAGGATGCTCTTGCGGACTGCAATGTTGCCGAACTGAAAGAAGGCGATATTATCCAGTTCGATCGCAAGGGATACTTCCGACTTGATCGGGCTTATCAGCCTGGCCAGCCGGCTGTCTTCTTCAACATCCCCACCGGCAAGACGAAATAAGTGATTAGTGAGTTATGATTGATGAGGATATGCAGATGAGGATTGGGATCAACTGGCAGAAATGACAAAGTAGGAAATAATGTGTATGGCTGCTATTTTGCACATAGATGATAAAATATGACGTGGAATTAGGAACTGCCCTATACAAGAAGTTTACACTTGCCAATAGGTTTACAGTACAACGGAAGAGCCGGGAATGCGAAACCTTGATCCTTCACGACGATTTCCTCTTCCATCGCCTCTTCACATGGGCTATACAAAGGTTACATAGAGTAAAATCCACGCCTTTGTTTACCTGGTTCGTCCAAATGCTTCCACTGACCGTCTTGTCCCAGGGTTCACATCTATCGGCAAGAGCCTAGTAACTACCACGGAAAGCAAGCTTACTTCCATCCAAGAAGTCAAAAATACTCCTTTTCTGCACCCTGAGACCGTTTAACCCTCAGGTTTCCCTGGCCCAATTATTAAGGATGCAACGGATAGGCCAATATGCCGGTCCTATCCGTCAGCCGTGTCGGTTCGTCGAATCATCGTCTGATCCTCTTCTAACTGATCCAGGTCAGTTTGTGTTGTTTCTGGTCATTTCCAACCTACGCGCGGAGAAGCTCTGTCCAGCTCTCAATCTTGGGGCTTAGCTTGAACGTCGTAAGGAACTTGTCCTGCCGGCGGCTTCCTTGTCCGCTACGTCAGGATGATTCTGTTTGCAACGGCTTGAGGATAAGGCTGCTGCGATGTTTAACTAGAGAAAGTTATTTCCTCGTCTCTTCCAATACTGGTGTGGAAGTGGTTTCTTTTTCTTATCAGCAGTATTAGTTGCTTTAACCCAAGTTTGTATTGGAAGTCTAGCGGTGTTGGCTCATTGAAGTCTGCGTTGCTGCGAAACATTTGTCGACGCCAAAATGACTCCAGAAGGAGAACCTTCTGGCACTGATACCGAGCAAGGGCCTCCGAGACGTACCTCCGAGAGGCGCATCTCACGAGCCTCAATCAAGGAAGAGGATTGGGCAAATCTAGATGAGTATGGAAAGCTTGTCAAGTACGTCTCGACTTACCGTGAGCCTGGTGCGGTCGAAGAGGGAAAAGAAGATGTGGAAATGCGAAGGGTTTGGTATGCTCCATGGAGGAAGAGAAAAGTCCGGGTTCAGCGAGTAGACGAGTCACAGGGCCAGTTCCCAGACGAATGGCTTATCACAGACATTCGTGAAGGTCTGTCAGCTAATGAAGTTGCTGTCCGGCGTCAGCGAGCAGGATGGAACGAACTGGTATCGGAGAAGGAGAATCCAATTGCGAAGATCCTGTCATACTTTAGAGGGCCAATTCTATATGGTAAGATATACTTGGTTGCCGACTTACTGAACTTTTTGGGTGTGTATCTGACCTGTTATATAGTCATGGAGTTGGCCGTTCTGCTAGCCGCAGGCTTGGACGATTGGATTGATTTTGGGGTCATCATTGGAATCTTATGTCTTAATGCTGCTGTCGGTTGGTATCAGGAGAAGCAAGCTGCCGATGTTGTGGCTAGTCTTAAAGGTGATATCGCAATGAGGTCTCTTGTCGTTCGTGACAGTACTGAGCAGGAAATACTGGCCCGGGAGCTTGTCCCAGGCGACGTCGTATGCTGATTATCCCTGGAAATAGTGGTGTCGCTAATGCTAACAAACGTAGATTATTGTTGGCGAAGGCCAAGTGGTTCCTGCCGATTCCAAGGTTATTTGTGATTATAATGATCCCAACGGGTGGGAAGTGTTTAATAAACTCCAAGAGTCGGGTGATCTCAATAGTTCTGAGGAATCTGAAGAGGAAGAGGGAGAAGAAAAGGAAGAAGATGAGAAGGGCGGGCAAAAGCAGGAAGAACAGAGGCCTAGAAAGAGAGGGTATCCAATTCTAGCTTGTGACCATTCTGCCATAACAGGAGAGTCTCTTGCTGTTGATCGCCACATAGGAGACACCATCTTCTATACGACTGGTTGCAAACGTGGTAAAGCCTACGCGGTTGTCCAGACTACGGCGAAAACCTCATTTGTTGGAAAAACAGCTACTATGGTCCAGTCCGCCAAAGGTGCTGGTCATTTCGAAATTGTTATGGACAATATTGGAACGTCGCTGCTAGTTCTAGTTATGGTATGGATGCTTGCTGCATGGATTGGTGGATTTTTCCGTCACATACCGATTGCTTCACCAGGCCAGCAGACCTTGCTTCATTATTCCTTAGCGTTATTCATTATCGGAGTCCCTGTCGGTCTTCCTGTTGTTACCACGACGACAATGGCTGTTGGGGCTGCCTATTTGGCAAAAAAGAAGGCGATCGTGCAAAAGTTGACTGCAATTGAGTCGTTGGCGGTATGTCCCAGCCCATAGTTGGAGCATGAGCAACTCTAATAAGCATTTTCATGATAGGGGGTCGATATTTTATGTTCGGATAAAACAGGGACCCTCACAGCAAACAAACTAAGCATTCGTCACCCTTTTGTTTCCGAGGGCGTAGATATCGATTGGTTATTTGCTGTTGCTGTGCTGGCCTCGAGTCATAACATCGAGTCTCTCGATCCGATTGATAAGGTTACAATCCTCACCCTTAGGCAATACCCGAGAGCACGAGAGATCCTTCGGCGAGGTTGGAAAACCGAAAAGTTCCAACCATTCGACCCGGTGTCTAAACGTATCGTGACCGTTGCCAGCTGCGATGGAACCAAATACACATGCACCAAGGGCGCACCGAAGGCAGTTCTTCAACTAACAAAATGCTCTAAGAAAACCGCGGATATATATAAGCAGAAAGCACAAGAATTTGCACATCGTGGCTTTCGTTCCTTAGGCGTTGCCGTTCAGAAGGAAGGCGAGGATTGGACTCTTCTTGGGATGCTACCCATGTTTGACCCACCACGAGACGATACAGCCCAGACAATCCGCGAAGCCCAGAATCTAGGAATTAGTGTTAAGATGCTTACTGGTGATGCACTGGCGATTGCCAAAGAGACTTGTAAAATGCTTGCTCTTGGGACTAAGGTGTATAACTCGGATAAGCTCATTCACGGGGGCCTTAGCGGTGTCATGGCAGGGGATCTAGTCGAAAAAGCAGACGGGTTCGCAGAAGTGTTCCCCGAACATAAATATCAAGTTGTACAGATGCTCCAGGAGCGGGGACATCTTACGGCTATGACAGGGGATGGTGTCAATGACGCACCGTCTTTGAAGAAAGCCGATTGCGGTATTGCAGTTGAAGGGGCCTCAGAGGCTGCTCAGTCGGCTTCAGACATTGTTTTCTTGGAACCAGGACTGTCCACAATTATCGATTCTATCAAGGTTGCTCGCCAGATTTTCCACCGCATGAAAGCATATATCCAGTACCGTATCGCTCTTTGCTTGCATTTGGAGATCTATCTTGTGACATCAATGATTATTTTAAACGAAAGTATCCGGGTAGAACTGATTGTATTTTTGGCTCTTTTTGCCGATCTTGCAACAGTAGCAGTGGCATATGACCATGCATCGTTTGAACTACGCCCTGTGGAATGGCAGCTCCCTAAGATTTGGTTTATTTCCGTGGTGCTTGGAGTATTCCTAGCTATGGGAACATGGATAGCACGCGGCACAATGTTCCTTCCATCAGGCGGTATTATTCAGAATTGGGGATCAATCCAGGAAGTCTTGTTCCTGGAGGTGGCACTTACCGAGAACTGGCTTATTTTTGTCACAAGAGGCGCTGAAACTTGGCCATCAATTCATCTAGTTACTGCAATTCTTGGGGTAGATGCGTTGGCTACCATATTTTGCTTGTTTGGTTGGTTTACAAACCAGGACATGCCAACTATACCTCGCGACAAATTTGTTGAGACACACAATGGATGGGTGGATATTGTTAGTGTTGTCCGCATCTGGGGATTTTCTCTCGGCGTGGAAATTTTCATTGCTCTAGTGTATTTCGTGCTCAACAAGTGGTCCTGGCTTGATAACCTTGGCCGAAGCAAGCGCACGAAAGGCGAGGTTCAGATCGAGAACTTGATCGCTAAACTGTCACGATTGACAATTGAGTATGAACGACCTGGACAACCATCAGGCAGGTTCTTCCTGGCTACAAGCAAAGAAGAGGAGGAAGCTGAATAGATTTGGAATACGGGGACTTTCTGAAATGCAGGGGACAATGTGGAATACAGGCGATATTCATTTGTGGCACATCATACTGGCTTGGATGATGTGTGACAATTAAAGGGGACAGACAGCATTAAGGAATGGAAGACGAATAATATCCAGCTTTGTTAATCTTAATAGTTAGGTTTCATTAGTTGTTTAGTCAGTAGTAGTAGGGATGATTGAATGAATATAATAAATACCTTTGGAAAGTTTCACTAGGAAGACAGACAACGTGACACTAGACATGTGACATCTCTTCTTCCTGCCTTCGTGTACTGGCTTTCTCTGCTACCATCATCAATCTATCAGTCCATCAGCTTCTTCATCTCTGTTTCTATTGTCTATCTGAAGCATGGATGAATCGAACAACCCTACACTAAGTGTCTCCTTCGGCCACTGCCTCATGGCAGCTGATATTGCCCTAATTCGCCAATGTCTAGAACTCCTGAAATATCATTCTGGAATTAGATATGTTGAGATTCCTGAAGCTGGCGATGGTTACAATAATGAACTACTTGCTAAAAATGATGGTAGATATTGCCTTTACACATCACTACTAATATATAGAACTTATTACTGAATCGAGCATCATAACTATAGGTTATATTAATTTTTCGTTTTTTTCAGAACCTTTATTGGCAATACGTGCCATTACCAGTGCCCTATTTGCAATTGGGAGACCCAGAGAGGGAGAAACCCTAGACCATGTTCTCTACCTTTGTTCCGAGGATCAGGAGCTTGGTGGTTATTCGATTTCTTCGACACAGCCGCTAACGGACTCAGAACGTGAGAAGGTTGCATTTTTAGTTGACTCCTGGCTTTACGCTGCCGCTCAAGAGGCAGCTAATCAAGTGGCAAGGACCAATTCTGTCACATCTATCCAAATGCGTCAGCCAATGACCCTTTCAGAGAAGATCTTTGCGCATCATATGTTGCCAGGAAATTCATCTACTGGCGTCAAATCTGGGGATGTTATTCGGGTTTCTGTTGACTGGATTCTTGCGTCTGAAGTGTCTTGGATGGTGAGTTATAAGAGCTATTTCCGGTTTACGAGGACTTGGAAAGCTTATTCGGTAATAGGGCATGCTGAAAACAATCAATGCAGTTGGTGCTACTAAAATATGGCGAAACGATCGGTTCTGGCTGGCTGGTGACCATATCGTGGATCCGCGAAATAAACACCTTCCGAAGGTGAAGGCGCTGATTGAAATGTCAGAACAGGCGCAGAAAGACTATAAATTGACAAATTATATGGGACAGAATGTATGTCTATTTCTTCCTTTCTCGGACATACAGAGTAGACTGCAACTGACAATACATTTTGCTCATAGTACACTATTATGCATACCGAATTTGTTCATGAAAGGGCACAGCCCGGAATGCTTATAGTTGGCTCTGATTCTCATACATGCTCTTCCGGGGCTGTTAGCTGTCTTGGAATTGGATTAGGTGCTGCGGACGTTGCAATGTCACTGCTTACCGGCATATCATGGTTTAAAGTCCCAGAGTGTATTGAAATTCAGCTGCTAGGTAAGCCAGAATTTGGGATTGGTGGTAAAGATGTTATCCTCCATATACTTGGGGAACTCAAGAAGAATACTGTTGCTGCGAACCGGATCGTCGAGTTCTGTGGGCCAGGCATACAATATCTCTCTTGCGATGACCGTTTCGCCATTTGTAACATGTGCACGGTATGCCTTATTTCACGCAATCGAGAGTCGTTACTATACTGATACCGGACTCAAGGAATTTGGGGCTATAACTGGCCTCTTCGTGCCAGACACAACAGTCAGGGATTATATTGATCGTCGGAAAAGAAAGCTCCATAAGATGGCACCTTTATACTTCCGCCCTGATGACGACGCTAATTATGCTGAGAGATTCAAAATCAATCTCGAAGAAGTTCAGCCTTATATAGCTCTATACCCATCACCTGACAATGTAGTCCCAGTGAGCAGTTGCGGGCCTATGTGCTTTGATGGTGTCTTTATCGGTGCTTGCACGACGACTGAAGAAGACCTCATCCTAGCAGCACTTGTCCTCCGAGTAGGGATCCAAAAAAATATGCCTTTGAAGAAGGGCAAACGGCACGTGGTATTTGGGTCACTTCCAATTACCAAGCGCCTCCGCGAGTTGGGCATCCAAGATATATATACTCAAGCTGGTTTCGACCAATCCGCACCAGGATGTAGTTTTTGTGTTGGGATGGGAGCTGATCGGGCTGCTGAGGGTGAGACATGGCTGTCTTCACAAAATCGAAATTTTAAAAACCGGATGGGAAAAGGTGTGACTTGTATAGTTGGCCTCGCTTAAAGGTCCATCTGGCTAATCAGCAGTAGGTTCATTTGGCAACATCAGCTCCGCTGCCGTCGTGGCTGCGTCGAGTTTCACGATGACCTTAACGAATCCTACCCCATTCCTTCAAAAGGTGGACAAAGAAGTGTATAAAGTCCTAACGCGGAAGAATCCGTCACAGAAGCAAAGGGAGCTGAGCGGATTGATATATACAGAACCTCAAATATCGACACGTTGCGATGGACCCGGACATGTTGGGATCAGCAATAATAGCCAGGCTATAGTGACGCCTGAATGGATCATATCTAGCAAAGTACAAAACATAGGTGATTTTATCGATACGGATGCAGTAAGCCTAGCAGCCATGATCAAAGGGAAGCTTGCTACTGACAGCAAAAGATCATACCCGCAGAACATATCGTCGGAAGCGAAACAGACGAAGGCCTAGGCAGCCACTGCCTTGAGCACACGCATCCTGAGTTCCGTGACGCTGTCAAATCAGGTCATCAGGTTGTTGTGGCGGGTGAGGGCTTTGGATGCGGATCATCTAGAGAGGATGCACCTCGTGCTCTTATAGGTAAGTCAATTAGACTATAGCGTAAATGTCCAACTTGCTGATGCAGCTGACGAAATGACAAACAGGAATCGGTGTCAAATGCGTGATAGCCAAATCCTTCGCATTCATCTACAGCCGTAATCAATCTACACTAGGGCTGTTGGGTATCACCATTCGCGACCCGTCGTTCTATGAAACTGCCGCTGTCGATGGGACTGAAATTACCATCAGTGTTTATAAACACGAAATTATCATTGGGCAACGAAAATGGACATTTCAGCTTGATAATTTGGAGATCATGATGCTACAGAATAAAGGCCTTGCGGAAGCATATAAAAAGTTCGGTAAGAATGTATTTGATAGTTTATGCGAGGGCAGTGGAAATACGACTATGGAAGTTGAAGAGCAAGTGGACCATTCCCTTGAATGGTGATGGGAAGGATCCCATTGTTTTACAAAGAGATCATTCCTGAATCTTATTCCATTTACCAGCACAAGGGCAGATCCAACATAATGTACTTCTTAAACGATAGACTCGATTAAACGAATGTAAGGTATCAATTCGTATATACATCAAGATACCGATCAAATATATATGAGCGAAGGGATAAGACAAGATTCCAGATCAATGTCTCAAACTTTTCCCACCGCAAAATCAACCAATCAACAAACCATTACCACCGGTCCTTAAACTTGAGCGCACGACGGACGACTCTAGACGCTGCTTTTTTCAGAGCACCCCTGACAGCATCCAGGAAGCCCTTATTGGCATAAGCCTGTGTAACATCCCACATCATGACGCCGCCAAAACTCTTAAACTGCTTGCTGTACTGTATAATCGGCTTAAGCTTCTCCGCAGGCACGTAGCCAGATCCAGCAGCTTTGGTATTAGCCGGGACGCCCAGCACGATCTTAGCATCTTTATTATGGGAGACCTTTTCAGCCCAGTGATCCCACTGATTAAAGTTGAAGGCTTTCTGCTCATCCGAGCCGTCCTTGAACCCGTTTAGGCCGCAGAAGTTGTTATAGAACTGGACCCAGACAAAGTCAACGGAGACATCGCCGTTCAGGATATCTTTATCTGCAGCATCGGGATACGGGCATTGAGGCGCAGCAGTGAGGAAACGCTTCTTGCTGCTATCAGCGTCCATGAGTTTGCGGAGTTGCTTTGCGAAGGGGAGGGTGTTTTTCACATTGGCTTCGAAGTCGAAGTCGAAGCCATCGACTGAGGCGGAGCCAAATGGTCGGTAGGTTTTTCCGTCCCTGCGGGTTGAATTGCTGGATGATGGGGGTCCAAAGGTTTTCCAGAGGAGGTTGGCACCGTCCACGGCGGCGGACTCAGATTCGAAGCCTCCTTCTGTGTAAGTTGCGCCTCCAATGGAGAGGATGATGCTTTTCCCTTCCTTTTGGCAGGTAGTAATATCTTCGCTGTGTGGTGGGTTAGTCGGAACTCGATTTGAATGGTTAATGTTTCTGTATGTCCGCTGACTTACCCAATCTTAGGGCAGTTCTTTAAATTTGTGCCCGGGAAGGTGTCGCAGGACTTGCTAGTGACAGAGAAGTCATATGCTGGAGCACCTCCGGTGCCATTAACTTGCATCAGGAATGCCAGGACAATAGCCTGTGTTCATAGGTGAGCGGATGCTATTCGTACTAGGAGATAAAAAACAATGGAAGGTCCCATACATCAATGTTTGAGTCTAAAAAGCTAATCAGTATAGATTCTCCCATCGTAGACGAATCCAAACATACCTTTACAGTAAGTACCCAGAGGTTGCTGGGCCTGATCACCCGATCCATCGAAGGAATTTTGACCTTGAATAAACAGTCAGGGTTGTGTCTTCCACGACGGAAGAGGATACATACCCCAGTAGACAACTACATTGTTGCTAGTAGACGTATCGAGCTTTCCATAAACGCCTCCCAGCGAAGCTATTGCAGTCGAACAGGCGAGAACCTTTTTAAGGAAAGACATAGTGTTAAAGATTGTCCTGTCTAGGGTCTGTAGTAGACAATGAATGAAGTAGGTATCACGATTGGATAAGGAATGTATGAATCTCCTAAGGAATGACGGAGGCAGAAGCCTGAAAGATTGCCAAGTGTTTAAGTCGCGATCCTTAGCAACTCGAGAACAGTTGAATGGGGCCCGGCATTTATAGAATCGATAGAGTCGACCTCCAATCCCAAATAAATTTACCGTAGGGGTGGGCAACGTAGACGTGCATTCCTCTACTTGGCCCGACAGGCTATAATCAGGCATTCCAATCAATCTTGAAGAATCAATAGATCAAGGTTCGTAGAGCAAATCCGAAAAGTTTGAGCTGACAGAAGTCAGAAGCGATTGGCAGAAGAAATCTCCATGTTGAGCATATGTACATGCCAGCTGTTGCTCTCCAGGGACTGATGGAATGTAACCTCCACATCGCTTGTGACGGTCAAATAGCACATCTTAATTAAAATTAATCAGCTCAGCAGCAATCGTTGGACTGGAAAAAATGTGGTAAATTCCTAACTCATCAGATGAATCGACCGGACGAGGGCTTAAAGTGTATTATGATGGTGAATTGGTCACTAGACGTAAACAGACGTAAACAGAAGGTTACACACCAACAACCATCACGCCTGTCATGGTGGCATATTGCATCATGATAAAGTTGCAGAACGGCTTCGTGTTGGTGTTGCATTCGTTGAGTTCATAAAGGAACGGGGTTTTGACTATAACCCTGGTAGTCTTCAAACACGGCCCTTTTGGGCTTCATTTGCTTATTGGCGGGATTGGGACTAAACCTCCATCACAAAATGCGGGATAAGTGATATACTCTTCACACTAGTATCAGATCAAAACCTCCCACTGGCTTGGCTAATTTGGCTTCTTGCGTGGTCAACCAGTCACCCCTTCACTAGCGCTTCGTTGCCGGATATGCACATGCCTCCGTAGCATCTGCCGTGAGACTTGGCTTTGTGGAGAATAGAGATGGACAAAGATGCCCCACAACAGACAGAAATACCGAAGTAGAATGGGGAATTGGTGTTTTTAGACAGCCTATCATCCCTGGACGGACCCTAGGTAGTGATACCAGATAGGAAGATCAATACCGTGCACAGTTGCCCAACCATTCTCTATCGAATATACGCACTCGTCGAGTCACATACTTAAGCCACAGCAGTGTGCCTGTCATATCCTTACCAAGGAAATATGATCGCTTCGTCATCTGTAGATATCCAGACCATATGAAACGAAATAATCCAACCTTTCTACCTAGAAAACGGAGCTATAAGTCTCATGTCTAGAGCTTATTTCTAATATCAACAGCAGGCATTGGTCATCGGAGGCCGTCGGCTGGATTGTATATGGCGATTGAGTCCTCCACAGGTAATTGTTACGCTGCCAGAGTTGATGTGATCGACAAAGCATACACAGCTCAAGATATGCTGGTAAGGTTCGGAGCAATCGCGAGATACTTGGATTTTCTCATCCTGCTCAGGTGGGCTCACATTATTCCACAGCTTCAAATTAGCCAATTAAAGCTCAATCAGTCAAGCAGCGCTAAGTTTCCTGTCATATAGTCAATAGTTCTGTAGATCTAGACATGTGGATGGAGAATTGGTGTCCCGAAGGCCGATCTATCCGATTTGGACAGAATAGGGAATCATAAAATTCCCCAGTGTCAATCGTATAACCATTTTCTAGCTTCAAAAGTCAAGTAGGTATATCTTTTCCGTGATTCACCTATAGATTCCTATGACCCTTTTGATGGCCACGTCATTTTCCATGCTCGAGTCAATAACCCCAGCGACCTTGAGAACATTGATGACATTCTCGACCACTTTTCGATCAACACCCCTCGTGCCATTGGTGAACTTTACGTCCTTTAACCACTCCACTGCATCTTCCTCAACATATGTGCAACCCAGCTCTCCAGTGCCAAGGAGCTTGACCACACGCGCCGTGTCAGCCTCGAAGGCTTGGATCCCTTGGTCCAACAATTGGAATAACTTCCGTAGATTGTCATCGTTTGCGGGTTCGGGAAATGCCGAGGTAGACGCAACAATCAACCATGAGGGCCAGGGTGTAAATATCTCCCCGAACTTCTTAAGTGGCGGCTGAGGGGCCTCAGTAGTTGGATGAAAGTACGGCTTCGTAGTGAAATGCTCCCACATAAAGAAATCAGCCGTTGGCTTTGGAGGCTCGTTTGCCTGAGCTGGATCGAACCCGGTAACTCCATTCCGGAGAGATTGGAACGGGCCTAGTACAACTGGAGTCAGGGAGTCCGAATTCCAGCCCTGTTGCTGGGAGAGAACAAACGACATTATGTGGGAACCACTGACAACAACAAATAGGTGAGCTACCGTCATATACAACAGTTCTTAAGTTCAGTCCTTACCTTCCCAGTCGACTCACCCCAACCCTACTATCCTTCAAATCTGATACAGTGTTGATTTCATCTCGATTTCGGCCAGTCACAATCGCCCAACGCAGGGGGTTGTCAACCCAGTGTCCGACAACCTTATATCCATCTGACGCAGGATCGTTCTGCGCTTGTTGCTTTCCAGTTAGTCCAGCGACCCAGCCTTCCGTTAGGCCAATTCCGATATCAATCTCATTCTCCCGAAACGAGGTAATCATATGGCCAGTCCCGGACGGAAACGGTTTCAGTGAGATCTGAAACGGGAGAGATGAAGCGGCGGCTGAGAACGTAGCAAGGTGAAGAGGGGTGAGATAATGCTCTAGAGCAGAGAAAGTCAATAACTTGAAATGTTGCAATATTTTAAAAAGAAGGATGACATCAATGCGGTTGGCCAGCAGATTGTAAAGGATATAACATACCAGGAACGTAGCCAATTCGGATCGTACGAGCTGCTGGAGCCATGATGGAGATTAGATAGTGCTTCAGAGAGGCTCAGAAGGCGACCGGCGATATGTGAAAGTAAAGTAAAGGGTGCAGTTACAAAGAGGGTGTCGCGGGGAGAGAGAAATTATCGGGGATTTCGGCGGGGAAGAATATATAATCAGCCCAAGATTGATTGTTATCTACAAAGAATCACCAACACTTCGCCATCTTGTCAAATAATACATATCTATCAATTCGTCTATATCGCTATGCAAACATAAATGATTAAAAGGATCTATTTACAGTTCAGTCATCCGAATTCCTTTTTCTTCCCTCCAGCTTTCACTACCCTCTCGAGAGCTGCCCGCAACCCTCGATGAACCCCTTGTAAACATCCAATATTGCGCACCGAGATAGAAGTCACACACGCACTGGAACATTCCACACAGCCGGAACGCCCATGGAATGATATCCTGGCTGAAGAAGAAATAGCACATCTTCATCGTATCACCAATAATCCACGCGGCAAGCACCGAGAGCCGGAATCCCTTACATGATCGCGATCGCTGGTTTGCCAGAATCTGGGGAACAGGGAGAATGGCTTCAACAGCGAGACCAATATATCCAAGGAGGTTGATGTAGGTTTCTGATCGGGCTATCGGCGTGAGGAAGATGTGGATGAACGAGAGCGCTGCGATGAAGTACGCAAGAAACATCCAGTATCTAGAGAGTCACAGCGACGTTAGCAATAGAACTTAGTGACCACCTAGAAGATAGATGGTGATTACAATCGGCCGACGGTACATACGGCTTCGCATTCTTCCATTGCCAGAAATCATACGGCCTTTGAAACCCCTGATTATGTTCCGCATGGCTGAACGGAGCGTGTTCGATTCCATTTCTTATCCCAGGAGACGGTCGGTTATCTAGGGCAACCTTGAGCAGAACCATTTGAACCCCAATCATGATAATTGCCTGCACAAGCAACGCGAGAGAATAGTAGGCACCGAACCAGTAGAACACCCTATTGCAACCGTCAACACATTGCCCTCCCCCCATTGACAACCACAGGAATGACGCCTTACTTGAGAATTGATGCGACAAGCATGATCAGTGGAATATCCAACGAGAATCCCGCCGAGGTTCTTGTCCGGTGTATACTGTAAATCTGGTCCGCATATGAGGTCAATGGAGAGGTAATGAGGCTATATCGTGGAGAGAGCGCGCGCGTCAGCATTTCAACATCTAGCAGTGCCTGGGTTCTTCACGGTGAACATACAACACGGGTGTTCCATATTCTAAAGCCAAAGAAACAATATACATTGCGATTGCGATTAGATACCGTGCGAAATAGTTGTATACACGGTCAAACGCAGGAATATTATTGGCGCGGCGCCTTGATTAGTCCTGGTTGATATAGTATTTCGAAGACCAAGAACCAATCAAGCGGTATTTCAAGAAGAGATTCTCACAACAATGACAGCCAGGAGACGCGACAGATTTGAAGATGGATTGAAAAGAACAGCCCAATAAGGGTTGCATATATATTAAAAGTGGGTAAATGGAGAAAACAAGAAAATTTCAAGAGACGAAGCTTTTTCAATAGCAGTTTTGAAGCCCACTTGCATCCTGCCGTTTGCGGTAGTTAAGTAAGATGCTGACTCAGCATTCGCGGCTAACGTAATCTACCACCGAGCGGGACAGACCACCGAGCGGGACACCCGCTTCCACCATATACCAAC